>PVHT021183644.1:2141712-2169968 GCA_004024745.2 Catagonus wagneri
GCAGCTGGAAGTGGGCTCGGAGTGATCTTGGTCCATGAAGCCTGGTGGATCTGGGGACGGGGTGGGGGCACTATGGTGAAAGGTGATGCAGCAGAGAGGCAAATGCCATTGGGATGCTGGAGAAGAAGAAGTGGCAGAGAGAGCGAGTGTCAGCATCCCCCATGAGCTCTCTGGCATGCTCAGAGCGTCTTGGGTGAAAGAGGGAGGTCTGATTCGGTCCGCAGCTCTGCGGGAGGGTGCAGGAACAGGTGACAGAAAGGGAAAATCCAGAAGTTCTGCCTCTTGCTTATGAAAAGGGAGAAAGAGTTCACCTTTTCACTTAGATTATCAGTTAGATGAAGAAATAATCATGTTGTGTCCCATTCTTTTTGGTACGTGTTACTGGAAATATATGAGATTAATTGGACGGGGAGGGGGAACCGCTTTGCCCAGAACACACTATTTTGTAAAGAACTCTGGTAGCAGAGGCCCTTGGGACCCAATGGTCACACCCCTCTTTGCCACCCAAATATAATGTGGAGCTTACAGATGACTTTTTTTTTTTTAATCTTTTTGCCTTATCTAGGGCCGCACCCGTGGCATGTGGAGGTTCCCAGGGTAGGGGTCTAACTGGAGATGTAGCTGCCGGCCTACACCACAGCCGCAGCCACGCGAGATCTGAGCCGCGTCTGCAACCTACACCACAGCTCACGGCAACGCCGGATCCTTAACCCACTGAGCAAGGCCAGGGATTGAACCCGCAACCTCATGGTTCCTAGTCGGATTCATCAACCACTGAGCCACAACGGAAATTCCTACAGGTGACTTTTTTTTGGTAAATATTTCTTTTAAATTTGAACACTAGTCTGAAGGATTTCTCCAAACAACCTTGTTACTAGTTTTAGTGCGCCCCCCAAAATAAGGACTAGTGGCTGGATTTTTTTTTTTTTTAGGTTTTTCTTGGGTGAAACAAATCCTCTAATTACCTCTGGTAGACAGAGCAAATCTGTTTATGGGGTTTACATTTGGGCTTTGTATCACCCATAAAACTTTTCCTGTCTCCTAAAATGCCTTCAAGGATGACTACTAATGGTAGTAAGTGGAGTTGATTGATCTTTTTGGAAGTATTTCAGGATGAACACTCAGGTTAGTATTTATTTTCAGACTGGAGGCTAAGGAGGGGAGATGGAGCTAGGCCAGCTGGTCGGCGACTCCAACAGGAGCCCCAGGGCGCGGCTGCAACCTGCTGCGTGACCTGGAACCAAACAGCCTCTCTCTGAGCCTCATTTGTCCTCGCAACAGGATCGCTTATTTCTCTTTTACTTTAGACCAGGAGTTCTTCACCTGGGTGCTGTGAATCTGGGCAGAAAAAAATTCACCTTTGTTCTCCTGACCTATCTCTAGCTGAAACTGACCGGTTCTTTTCATTATAAAATAGACGTAATGACATGATAGACGGCAGGCCTGCATGGCCCGCGACCCTGCTGCCAGTTTAAACCACAGCTATTTTTGTGCCATGCCAGGGTTGTCTGCACCATGTCCTCAGCTTCACAACCAGTGATCAGACCTGCTGCTGGGCCTTGTTAATCACTGTGTCAGTGAAGAAGCACACATCACAGTTAAAATGTATTGTATAATTATTTTAATCTCATCGGTTTCCTTGAGGTCTCATGGATTTCATTTCACGTATTAAACATCTTCCTCTAAGGAGGACATGGCCATGGGCTTCTCGAGGCTGCCGGAAGGCTCCATGACATTAAAAAAAAAAGGTTCAGAAACTCTGCCTAGAGGGATATTGAAGGTTTGCTCAAGGACCAGCATCTCTCTAGGGCAAAGAGGGGGAAAGGCAAGTTCCGAAGAGAGTGTCACTCCTGCAATGGCAGCCGGTCCCTGTAGGACAGTGTCTGGGCGCACGTGGGGCCTCAGTGACTGAGTGACCTGCCGGCCACGGAGGACTGCAGGGGTGGCGAGGCCCCGTGCAGTGCTCAGCCCCCATCGCCCACGCAGCACAGAGGTGGGCCGTGTCCTTCTGCCTCTCGTCCACATGCACCGCCCCTGTCGCGATCCAGGGAGATGTGGCTCGCGGACAAGTCCCTGGTGCCGCCCCCGAAGTCCTGCCCGTCCACAACTGCGTGCGGGGCTCCCCGGGGCTCCCGACGCGCCCCCCCCCCCCGGCACTGGCGCACCTGGCCCTCGGGAGCCGCTGTCGCGGGGCCCCCGGGGAGATGCTCAGGCACTGCAGCTGGGACTCCTGGGCCTTTGACACTGGTCACAGATGCCTCTCCAGACCCTTTCTGCATCTGCAAGTGGACATCATAACTATTTCCGAAAAGGCTGCTGTGAGGGTTATGCCGGTGCCCACAGACGGATCTGTAAACCGCACGGGCTATGCCACGTCCACCGCCAGCGCGGCTGTCACTACAGTGACCTAGCACTGGGGCTCAGCCTCCCCCTGGGTGACCACCCCCGGCCCCCAGCGTGGGGACTGTGCTGGGCCAGTGTGGGTTGGTCCAGGCTCTCTTAGCCTTGGACTGAGGACACAGGACGTCCTAGGAGCAAATTCTGTCTGAAGATGAAGGAATTTGCCGGGTGGGGCAGAATGCTCCACGGCCAAATGTCCGGAGCGGCACCCGTCCCATGAGGACCACACGGGACGGGAGTCAGTCCTCAAGTGTTTCTGCCCAGCATTCCCGCTTCTGGAAATTCATCCACAGGGAATTTTCTTTCTTCCTTCCTCCCTTCCTCTCTTTCTTTCTTTCCTTCCCAGGCTAGGGGTTGAATCTGAGCTACAGCTGCCGGCCTACACCACAGCCACAGCAACACAGGATCCGAACCGCATCTGCCACCTACACCACAGCTCCCCGCAATGCCAAATCCTTAACCCACTGAGCGAGGCCAGGGATCGAACCCGCATCCTCATGGTTCCTAGATGGGTTTGTTAACCACTGAGCCACAAAGGGAGATCCACAGGCAATTTTCTTGAACTTGACTCAGCTACCAAAATTCACCTTTGCCTTGTTCACAACAATAAAAATATCAAAAACAATCTAAATGACTTCACACAGGAGATTAAATAAATGTGACGTGTGTGTTACACAAGAGAAACAGCGGGCAGTCGCTGCAGTTCATGGTGTGGGAGACTGAACGACACAGAAGGGGTCTCGCAGCACGTTGAGCAGAAAGGCCAGTCACGGGACACGAGGCATCCCGTGCAATTCATACATGTGCGAAGAGGTACACACACAAGGTAGACAATTAGCTGGGTGATGGATTTGAGAAAATGTTTTCTTATTTTTCAAAATCTGTACTTTCTCAATACATATATTTCTTTTTACCTATAAGAAAGAAGGTCGGGGAGTTCCCACTGTGGCTCAGCAGGTTAAGAACTAGTATCCATGAGGATGCAGGTTCGATCCCTGGCCTTGCTCAGTGGGTTAAGGATCCAGCATTGCCGTGAACCATGGTGTGGGTCACAGACGCAGCTCGGTGTGGCTGTGGCTGTGGTGCAGGCCGGCAGCTGCAGCTCCGATCCAGCTCCTAGCCTGGGAACTTCTATATGCCGAGGGTGCAGCCCTAAAAAGAAAAGAAGAAGAAGCATGTAGGGTTCTTTTCTTTTTTGAGGTTTTCATTTTGTTTTATCTGGTTTTAGAGAAGGAAACCTAAGCTAAGGAGGCAGAAGCGCCCTCTGCAGTTTTCCTAGTTGGGGCGGACCAAGGCGGTCCCGGTCGCCAGCCTGTCCCGGCCCTGCCTGCTCCCGTCTTCAGGCGCGTCTCCCAGGCGTTCAGAGGCCAGGGGCTCCTGCAGCAGCCCTGTGGGCCTCAGAAGGGGGGAGCGGGGTGGGAGGCGCTCAGGGGGTCTTGAAGGTGGTCCCCCAAGGGGACGGGAAGAAAGACCTGCAGTGTCGACGGAGGCCGTCGGGCCGGCAGGTGAAGCGGCAGAGCGGGGCTGGGGGTCCGCGCGCGGAACTCTGGAGAAAGGAAGCCACCGGGCGGGGCTCCCTGGGCCCGGCCGGCGGGAGGTTCTGGGGCTGCCAGGCTGCCAGGACGCAGACTGGTCACAGGCCGGGCACCAAACGTAAACGTGAGGGCTCTAAAGGCATCAAAGAGCACCCCTGCTCCGGGCACCCTCAGCTCTGAGAACCTGGAGCAACAAATAGAAGTAAGTGCTTTCTACTCTACTGAAAGTTACCCAGACTAGATGAAATCATATTGCAGTCTGAGCTTGTGTGTGGCTCGACACCCACATCCCAGGCCCCACAGGTGATCAGAGTTCTGTGAAGGCCCAGACTGCAGGTCCCGCGGGACGTCCAGCCCTGTGGTGCGGTGAGGCCCGGGGGAGCCAGGCCGACCGCTCCGCAGCGCTGCCCGTCCTGCTGCCAAACCAGGAGTAGACGGCCCGCAGGCCACCCCCGTCCCCCGCTGGGGGTCACTCCACCTGCCTGGATGCCCGTCCGCCCAGGTACCCCCGAGGGTGCGGGGCCGGGACACCTGCATCCTCAGTGCCTGGCACCTGGCAGGCTCCCACCTGCCTCCTGAGCGGCTCTGCTGCTTCGTTCTCACATCAGGACACTCTGAGAGTCACCGCCACCGCCCGGCCTTACGCGAGGCCTTCTCGCACCCTACCCAGAGCCGCTGACACACTTTCCAAATTCCACGCGTGTCTCGGGCGTGTTTTGTGTCAGCAGGGCTTCACTGCCTCCGGCCGGGTCTTTCCCATTTCTGCAGCCACTGTCTTGGAACTCAGACGCCAAGTAGAAGGAAAAGGATTTAGGTTTTTTTGTCGTTGTCGTTTTGGCTGCACCCGTGGCATGCTGAAGTTCCTGGGCCGGGGATCAAAGCCGAGCCACCACGCGACCCGACCCACAGCAGTGACAACTAGACCAGCAGGCCACCGTGGAACTTCACAAAGGACTTCTTCCCATTTCGGGGCCAGGGATCAGATTCCGGCTGAACTGCAGTTTCCAGCCGCGCAACAGCTACCACCACGCAGGACGGTCTAACTCACCGTGCCAGCAGGGGATCAAACCTGGGGCCCTTCCCCTTGCTCCACAGCGGGAACTCCCTGAAAAGGATTTCTTAAAAAGAAAACAGTATTGCCTTCTCAAGGCTGACTGTGTCAGAACCACTCTTCCAGGCGGCAGCTTTCCCTGCGCTGTTTGAGCCCACACGCGGCTCCAGATGGCTGCCTGTCTGTGGACCAGCACCAGGAGGTGGGCAGAAAAGAGGAGCTTTTGGTGTTCTGACAAGAAAGAATCACAGCACACGTCCAGGCACCCAGGACCCCAGCCCACGCCCGGCCGACCCAGACCCCGGGGGTTTTCACGCTCAAAATTGGTCCAGGTTTCAGTGCCCACAAAGCTTACAAAATGTAGCTAATATGCAACATCTCCTGTTCACCATTTGGGGGTATTTGCTTAAAAAAAAAAAAACCCACTCAAGTGACCCTTTAATCTTAAGGCATTAATATTTAATCACAGCTTTGATTGCATATAAAGGCTGTTCAAGGGTGTATTTTCACCTAAAGGTCTAATAATTTAATAATACTTATTGAAGCTGCACTTGTATTAGATTTCGCTCTGTCTTAATACTATGTTGCTTTAAACAGGGTCCATTTTTAATGGGGACCAAATAGTCTATTTTTTGGTTCTCTGCCTTTTTCTGCAAACCACAGGGCATGAAGGTGCTTAATCAGGGCCCTTTGATGAAGAACAACAAAGCCATAAAGATCATTTCTGCCAGACAATGACGATCACCTGATTGAAATCTTCTCTCTCCGTGGACAATGGTGTCACCTCCAGGATTATCGTCACCTTGCATCGGCCAATATCAGAGAATATGCAGCAGAGAAATCCCCACTTGTTCAGAAAGCAGCTTAGAGGCAAACCCGTAATATAAAATGTCAGGAGTATGTTCTAACTCTTCAGGCTCCAACCTCTCCATTCATAAAGTTTGAGATTGGTATTAATATTTCAGCTGCTCACTTGCTGGATCTTTCCCAGTCTCAGCCATGCTTAATTAGCTGACACGGGGCACCCGACAGTCCATTAGGGAACATGCATTCCTTAGATATTGGTTTATTAACAATCCCGAAAAGAGAGAAATTATTAGAACCTTTTTTTTTGCTTTTTTTAGGGCTGCACCTGTGGCATGTGGAAGTTCCTGAGCTAGGGGTCGAATCGGAGCTGCAGCTGCCAGCCTACACCACAGCCACAGCAATGCTGGATCCAAGGGGCGTCTGCAACCTACACCACAGCTTGTGGCAGCACTGGATCCTTAACCCACTGAGCAAGGCCAGGGATTGAACCTGAATCCTTATGTATACTAGTTGGGTTCTTAACCCGCTGAGCCACAGCGGGAACTCCAGAAGTGACTAGGGTCTTTACCTGCTCGAAAGGAAGGCACATATGCCTCTGAGCTGCATCAGAGGTCAGAACAGCCTGCAGCTGAGGAACTCTGTCCCCACACTGTGGTTTAACAGAACCCGACGCCATCCTAGTTATTTGCATCGGGCTGCTTTGTGCTGTCCTGTTGCTGTTCTACTTGGCGCTATTACGTTGCAGTGGATAATACACCGTCTACCTATGGTTCCTGGAAATCTGTGTTCCACGGTAATAAGCCCTTTTACATTAAGATTCTAATGCATTTCCCCTGTAACTGCATAGCTTTTTTGGTTTCCAGTAACTTCTTAACAGACTGAATGCTCCTCAATATTTTGCTGCTGTGGGGGGTAGAATATTTTTCATGCATGTTATAAGGTAGGGGTTATTTTTTTCTTTCTCGAAAATCTTAAAAGTCAAGATGGGAGCACAGGCATGATTTTTTTTTTTTCTTTACCAAATTAAAGACATTTCCAGACACCACTTCTCTGGGCTCACCCTGGAGCAGTCAAAGCTTTAGCTGACTTCTCTGTGTCCCGACGTTATTTATATCTATGTAGGCAGGTTTGTAGGCTGCGTGTACGTGGCCGTGTTTCTGTCTGCCCACCATCCCCGAGTCCCCAGAGAATCAAGAAGGGCAGAGAGCCGTGTCTGACGTTTCAGACTGACTTCCTCACACTGTATTAGGAACCGAAGCTTGCTTTTTCAGGGGATGGCCCTCCAGACAAATGAGCTGATATCTTATTAGAATCACAGGAACAGGGCAGGTCCCGAAAACAGGCAAAAAGAGGGGATCCGGTCAGGGTAAGGGGCTAAATATGAAACCCACATAGAACCACGTCCTTTCCTGCCTCTTTTCCTGGGGAATTTAAGGACAATGAGTTTCTACGATTTTCGTATTTCAGTCCCATGTGTTAAATTTGACCTTATATTGATTTAATTCCTTGCTCTAAAAAGCAAACAATCTGAGGAATTTAAGAAACGTATAAAGGAGAATTAAATTATACTTAAAAATCATAATAAAAACACGTGTATCGAACGGGCGTACTTTTAATTGTGACTATATAGTATCATTGTGAACTGCATACTGCTTAAAGCTGTGAAACAGGCCACTGAGTGGGTTTCAAGATTTAAGATTAGCTCATAGATTTCCATCAGATTTTAAAACAGGTCGTACAATCATATTAAAGAATGACTTTTTCTCATATGCCATTACTCTCTGAATTTTGACTGATACATAGTTTAAAATATTTATCTAGATAATGCTATTACATATATGAATAAATATCAACCAAGCAGAGAAACAAGTCTAAAAAATATAACCAGCTATTGACTCTATTTTTCTTAGGGCTTGTCTTAGTAAATCAAGTATTGATCTCTCCCGTTTGGGACTTTGCTGCCTGCCACTCTCTCCTCCTCAGTGAAATGGATTCATTGGTCTTGGCTCATTCTTAGCAAATACTAATCCACATAACAAAATATAAGCTGTTCATCTCAGCCAATTTGGTCTTTTCTTTATGAGAACAGGGTCACCGAGGGCCTCCGTGGAGACCCAAAGTACAACTTGAAACCATCCACCTCAAGCACGCATCTCTTCACCCCTCCTTATTTTAATAAGCATTATTACCACCCCCCCTTCTCTCCAGGAGTTTCCTTTGACCCAGAATTAAGGTGCTTTTCCTGGACCCTAACAGACTTTTCTGTCACACCTCTTTCTTCTTTCTGGCTTTTTGCTTTGCTTTGGTTTTTGATCAGTAAAAGCCATTAAAAAGGCAGGAACGTGGCTGGAGGGATGGTGAGGCCAGCAGCTCCCCTCTCATTATTGTTCATTAGCAAAAGCAGCACAGCCTCGCCATGACCCAGAAGGAAACTTAGGAGTCATCACAGCCGTAAGAAAGGCAGTGGCTTGTGTCTAGGACTTGAATGTAGTTTTAATCAATAACTACACACATGTGCATGAGTTTAACAAGTCCGATTTGGAAAGAAAAAATATGGAGGACACGAGATGGCAAAAATCTTGCAAGAGATGATTATTTTTGCTGGGAACTAAGGCAAAACTGAAAAGCCAGAGTTAGGAAAACCTTAAGACAGTCGCCAGCAGAGGCAAGAGGCGTGGTTCTTTCCACTCAAAGCGGGAGCACCGGCGTCCCTGAGAAACACCCACCAGTGGGAATATGACGAACCTCCTCGTGGCCGCGTGGGTGGGAAACGGGAGCCCAGTTCTCCTAAGTTCTGTGATTAGCGCGTACTGTCTACACGTGAGAGTCTGTAAGGGTTACCAGTGGACGTATGCAAAGGACGCCAGCAACATTTCTACAATTTCAAATGCTATGGTTTTAGTGGAAACTTCGTGCCAGCGTCTCCGCCACGTTTCTGTGAAAAATAGTTCAATGCATTTACCAAGGAAGCCTAAGTTAGGAAAATGTTTATGACTTACTATTTGAAATGCTAAATTGAACTCAAATAGGTGAGTTTACTAAAGATACCGGGACTGCATTTTAAGCCACAATTTTACTACGCTACTGTAAAACGATGCGAATTATTCTTAAAGCCTATTTTTCCATTTTATGTCAGCTGCATGCAGGACAGGCCCAGTAGGTTATAGTAGATAAGATCCGTCCTACCTAACCAGCCACAGACATACCAAAAAAAAATCACAGAGCTTCTCAGCTGTCCCAAATAAATGACATTAACTTAAAAAAAATTTGACTTTTCACAAGAGCTGAAGTGGGGGAGGGAGGAAAACAGAAACCCCTTTCTTTGCATTGTGGCCATTTTTTCTAAATGTAAGACTTGTTTTCTCCTGAAAAGTCAGTTGAGTGGTCTAAGTGGTGGGCTTCCCAGGCAAAGCGGTGACATCTGGCAAAGAGTTTTTGCTTTGGGGACAGGACAGCATCCTACCTAAATTCTCAGGGAAAACAATGAGAATTTCTTCTTTAAAATAAGTGGAGACGCTGCCTGGATGTTTTAAACAATTCAAGTCCTATTCCAATGAATGTCAATTGAAGAGAAACAACGAGGTCTCCAAGAGTGAGATTATAACTACACTTGTTATTAACATGGTCCAAATAATTTTCCATAAGGGCCCCGTCCCTTTCCATCACCACCCCTACAAAAACATCCACAGAAAGAATGATAAGTTGGTTAGCAGTAAAATCTACCTGCTAAATGTTAGCTGAAAGTCTTAAAAAACACGGGCACAACATGAGAGTCTGCAGCAAAACAAAACACGGCCATTGGTGTCATTCTTTAAGAACACATGATAATAAACATACGAGAAATAAGTCAACTTTCCAAACTGTTTGACCTGAAAATGTGTGTGTACGAAAGGCCAATGTCGTGCTTGTTCACCACAAAAATATGTACCACTTTTTACGCATTTAATTCAAGAAGAGAAATTGGAAAGTTTTTAAACTTAAGCTTCCCAGAAATTTGGATTTCATTCTTCATATAAAGCGAATTTGTTTCTTTCAGCAATAACCATATAACCCAGAAAAATTAACTGGGAATTTGCAGCAATGTATTTTCTTAATTTCATGATCAATCAAGCATTCGTGAAAAAAAATCAAGTTCTTAACAAACAGAACATTGTACGTGTATAAGTGCATGAACTATATAGTACCTATTATTAAATCCTTATTTCATTTCTGAATGTCTTCACTGTTTTTCCTATTGCTGAATTAAAAGCTTTCCTGCCAAGCCTATTTGTATCAAAAGCCACATAGGTAATTTGTTTTATGCCCTCCTCGGCTTCACTTACGAAAAGAATGGGGCTTGCCAGGACGCCAAACAACAGATTTTCAATAAAATATCAGACACGAGACAACGCAATATAAACAAGAGACAAAGTTTCTCCTCATGAAGAAACATGAAGACATAAATGCAGACGTTGACCTTTGGGGCCGTGACTTGCCTCCTCTCTAACTAGAAGCACCGTCACTCTTAGAGTTCAGTGTGATTGGTAGAAGTTCCACACAGACCTGGAAAAAACAAAGTTAGAGAGCATCATTACCGACACCGACCAGGTCATCGGCATTCTGCAAAACCACACGCTGGTGGAAACACGTGCCTAAAACTGTGTCAGGGACACTTTCAAATACACACAAGAGCAGAAAGAAGAACATAATGAACTTGGCTGTGACTGGTCAGCCACTGCTGTTCTTGTTCCGCCTCTAGTCCTTTTTCCTGGAGTATTTTGAAACCAGGCCTGGGGACTGTATCATCTTGCCTGTGGCCACAGCAGTGTTTGTGAAAGCATTTAAGAAACAGGCAGTCAGCTTGTGGGGCATTTTAGACCAAGGAGTGGGGAGGCAGCGAGGCTTTCCAAACAATGCGTTTCCGACTGGAAGCAGAGAATGCCAGCTCTCTTCAGCCTAGGCTTTCGATTATTTCAGCTACAGAATTTATTTAAAATAGGGACTAGGTTAGCCTTTATATTATTCTGCTATTATTTATTAGCCTTGAAAGTAGTTCTTCTGAATATGAGAATTGAACGCTCCCACTAGTGCTTGGAAGTTTATACAGAAAGGTAAAAATGTTTTCACTTTAAACGTAGGCTGAACATTTCTGGGCACTTGAGAACTTATTCCATACGTGGCATTCCAAATGATAATGTCACAAATCCTCATTACTCTGATGTCTTTAAATGTTGAGATTTGATATCAAAGCCGAAGTGATCTGTACACAAAACAGGCTTATACTGATATTGATACTGATATGCTCGCCTACCTAAAGAACACCTCCATGAACCAGAGACTATCCGTTCGTTCATGACCTAAGGTCATGTGTCTGCCCTGAGTGGATTATAGCTATCTTTTAAATCATGCCCTTACATCTTGCCAAGATTTTAAAATATCATTTTTATTTCAAGGCATTAGAATGACAATCTGGAGAAGCCTGGGTCATGTGCCACAAAATATTCCACCAAGAAATTCTAATGAACTCACTTTTTTTTTTTTGGTTAGGAAAAAAAGAAACATGTAAGAAAAAACCCACTATCGCTATGGCTGCCTCACAGCCCTAAACAGGGTGTATTCGAGAACTCTCTTCTATCCACAGATCCACCTGCAATCCTACAGCCTTTCACTGAGGTATAGTCCATTCAGCAAGAAGATGACACATGTTCATGAAAATCTTACTAAGGTGTTATTTTTAAATCAAACACAGCCATCTTAAAGCTTACATATGTTTTATCCACTATTCCCCATTTATTTGCGTGTAGGGGGTGAACCTTAGAATCGTCATATTTTAAAGATATGACCTAGATGGAAGGGAACCTTTCACAATGTACATATATCGAATCACCATAATGAGTACTTTAAGTATCTTACAATTGTCTATGTCGATTATACCTCTAAAGCTGAAATTTTTAAGTCTGTGAACAAGCCGTTGTCTGCGCCCATGTAATCATTAAAAATAAACCGAAAGGTCTACATTAAATAGAAAAAAGCAAAATTCAGACACACACACTAAGTGTGTATAAAGTATATAAAGGGACTAACCTTCTAATCAAACCTCTAGTTCTAGAAACATCTATCTTTGAGAAGATTACTTATCTTCCTAAAAGCAATGTGGACATTTTACAAGCTCTCAGTACAGTGTCCTGCACATAATATATACCAGGTAAAGAGTTATTGGTTAGTGTAGTTTCATAACTTCCAGTACACACACACACACACACACACACACACACACACACACGATCATATCTTTAAAACATCATTTAAATCATGCAGAGTGAGCGTAGTGAAGCTGTATATAGAAGCACGAGACAAAGCATCGCCTTTACAAACCGGAGGGTAAATATCATGCCCTCGTAGGGAACTTGCTGTATTTGTGTTTACATCATGTTTAAAAGCATCTGGACGCCTTCTACAATATTAGAGTCCCACCTTTTACACAATTATCTGAAACCATCCCAATATGTTCAAACACCTTGCTTCTTCGTTGCTACAGTCGTTAACAGGAATGATTCTCATCATCGACCTGTTGTTTTAGCTCTTTTTCTGGCGATAACGTTTAAGTTTGCAAAACTCTCTACCTTATGATGTGGGGTTAACGTACTTCAATAATGGGGGGTGCGGGGAAGGGATTCTTGTCTCTCTTTAGGATTAATGTAGTCTCAGTTTTTAATTTATAAATGGTTTAGAACCATCTGCAAGTGTGTTTCATAGACAACGTGAAAAGCTGCCCTGTGCAGCAGCCGTGGGGGGGGGGCTGGCTCTCTGGAGCAGCTACCTTACATTCTCAATAGTTCCGGGGGACTGGTATTTAGGTTAAGTACTTAATCAGTTTTTTTTTTTAAACTCAATGCTTTTAGAAGTACTTGATCATGTTGTATTTTACACTAGCAATATTGCACATATCTTAAGTTGATGCTTTCTGCTTGAATTTTCTTAAGAATAACATAAATTTTTATTTCCAATTAGAAATACGCAGAAGGAGTGAAAAGAGATAGTTAATATTATCGAAATTAAGTCAAAGTGCCGCGCTTGGGAACAGAGTCTTTCCCCAGAATCTGATTCTTTGAGACAACCACTGCCGTGAAGCGGTGGTGAAACTTTACGGAGCCCTTCCGTACCTGGACAGGTGTTCTTGCAGCACCTGATGTGCACCTGCCGTCCACGGTTACACAAGCCCAGACTCTTTACGAAGAAACGACTGGGTACCAAAGAGTTCCAACACTGTGGATTTTTTGGCTTACATCTACATGCACACATAAGTCTCTGGATTATTTATAAAACTCGAACAGTAATTTCTTTGGTAAATTGGGAGCATGCTCTTAAATACTGAATTTCACAACTTACAACAGCACATACCCCAGATCAATGGAAAAAGCTCTCGCACTCCTGACCATGGCAGGTTACTAAACTCTTCTGCACACTGACAGCCAAACCCGAATTTAAACGGAAAACAACCCCATTATCTCCTCAAGAAGAACACTTGGTCATCTCGGTGGGAATTTATCACTTGCTCGCTCGATAACTTTTGACGGCATAAATATTTATCTGCGAAGGTGCAGTGGCTACTGTTTTAAGGATTCTGGCAGAAACTCGGAGCCTGTGGATGCAGGCACATCAGTCTTTAGTGTAACTGTAACATCAAGAAAACAGTCACTGAATGCGAAACACTTCAAGCTTCTACAGCTGCATAGAACACTTCCCGTCTCCCCCCCCCCCCGCTTTAAATCACTGTCCTCACATATATTATTCATTTTTTTTAAAAAAGAAATCTAAAAAGAATGTACAACTTGTACTACACTCTTGTAAATGTATTTGAAAAGTATCAACATGATACAGACTAAAAGGTTTCCCTTTAACCAAACAGAGGGGAGGCCTCTGGGGGTGGTCCTGTGTTTCAACTCAGTACATAGGAAAGAAGGTTCTGCAGGCAGTGTTTTCTAGCTTCCGAATGCCTATATGTGTGTGTGCGCGTGTTTAAGAATAGGAGTCAAGTATTCTCTTCCACCCTCTATCAGAAAAAAAAAAAAAAATTAAGAAGTAGATATTCTGGGAAAGGGACTTGAAAAAAAAATCCAGCATCAAATAAACAAACAGGAAAAAAAAAAACTTTGAAATTTCTTCCTGAAGCAAGAGCCCCCCTTCTGTTCGCGGAGGCTGTAGAAGCATCACAGACTCTCCCTCCTGGTCCAGGAGGGAGAAGCCAGTTCGGAAAGTTTCAAAAGCGAAAGTACCCTGGACTCAGGCGATTCGGACCCAGCATCTGCTCCTGCCCAACTGGCAATAAAGCATTTTTTGAATTCATTTGAAACGTGGGGTAAGAAGTACAACCAGCAAGGCCACAAAGCCCTGCGGTTGGTTTGTTTGCTTTCTCTCACATGGTGTCTTTTCTGATTCAGTGGAGACACGGTTGGTTGCAGGGAGACAGAAAGGCTCCAGGCTCGGTTTGGAGAAGAAGAAGAAGAAGAAGAAGAAGAAAAAAAGGCAAACATGTTACATCAGACACAGTACCTGCTTTTTCACTGCACAGCTTGTCAGCGAGGTGGGTTGCCTCCTGGGCGATAAGTGAGAATATTTCCTCTTCGTACTCTTCTATTATGCTTTCACACTGCAGAAAAGAATAACGGCATCTGTAGATAGGTAGGCGCTCACAGGCCCTATCTGTCTTATCTTGTCAGTTTTAGCAGCTAAAAACAGAAAATCAGATCGCCAAGGTGGCCATTTTTATCAGCCCTTTTGGTCACTGCGCTGGATCAGCCCCACATCTTCCAGCCGCGTGGCTAACACTGCAGTCGTGTTGAAAGTCGAGGGGGAGGAAGGAAAATGGTTCTTTCTATTTGCGTCTCTTCCTCAAAACTGGAATGGAACGCGAGGAACAGGGAGCCGAGGGTCCTATTGATGGAGCTGAAAAGCCTTCCTTTTTTGTTTTTGCTTTTCCCCCCCAAAACTTTAAAGAACACTGCTCCTTGAAATGGTGAAACCAGTTTCCTTTAGATTTAACATAATAATCCACTCTGTGGTTTTCAAACAGGGTCTGGAGTGTGAAAACAATTAAGCTTTCTAGGCAGTCACAGCAACTGCATGGTCAGTTTCACTCCGGCTAACAGGCTGTTGATAGGAAGGAAAGTTTCTCTTCCCACCATCCAGTGAGCCAACCATGATTTCCCTCCCCCCCCCCTGACATTTTCGAGAAGAGGGAGCTCAGATTTGCTCCTGTAACTGAAAACCTTAAACTCTGAGTGGAGTGTGTGTCTGCACTGGGGACCACCAGCTCATACTCTCAGGCACCGTGACGCCACTGAAGGGCATTCACCGGGAGACTTGTAACTCAGCTTCCAAGTTCATTAAATGAGACTCTAAAAAAATTTTAAGGGCATTTAAAAATATTTACATTCCACTATAATATGCTTATGTCAGACCTGTGAAATGCAAACACACTTTCTCACTGCAATTCCTGTTCCGCAGTTCGCTCAGCCCTGAGTGCCTGCCTTTACTTTTTAATTAAAATGCAATCTTCAAAAGTCAGCGGCAGCCCTTTTTTCAGGCTCTCAGCGTGTCTGACATTTGGGCCAACGTGTGAACTAAAGACTTCTCAAACAGGCTTTCCCGTCCCTTGGTCTGATTCAACAGCATTAAGTAAAGTGAAATCTCTCGCCATATATTTTGCCAGGTGCAGTCTAGCAAGCCAGAGGCCAGCATGCCGATAAAATAAACATCCTGATGGGAGGAGAACATAGCATAAGGCCAACTATCATACCTCAGCCTTCGTTTAACTGAGTTTGTGCTAAAACACTTGAATTAATGTGGGGGCGGGGAATTCTCTGCGGTGAGGTCTTGGGAGAAGCAAAGATGAGGTGTCACTTTTCCTCCACCCTACGGTTATAAAGACCTGGAAAGGACGTTCATTTCAACTTGGATTTTGAACCTAGGACACATAGCCCCTGGTTCTTTACAGGGGAACCTGTAGGAGAAATGCCTTGTCCAGGGGACCCACTGAGTCCCCCAGCCCCCACCCCGGGGTGTCTGTCCACAGCAGCAAAGCAACGTGCAAACAGTGCCTCCAGCTTCCTGGAGGGTCTGTAACACCCTTTCTGGAAAACAGCACTGAACTGTTTCACCGAGACAACACCACAGCCCCCAGGTAGCTCAAAAGACAAGTCTCTAAGTGTGGGGTGAACTCCGAGGACGAGCACGCAGCAGGACAACAAAGCTACCCGATAACATTTTAATGTGCACGTCTAGGGACCCCCCCCCCAACACACAGCAAAAGAGAGAGAGTGAGACCACGAAGATGCGACCCGGAGCAGCAACTCCTCGGTGAAGAAGGGAGCTTACCGCGAATTTCAAAGGTCTGTAAGCATCAGAATAAAAAAAGAATTTTTTAAATTCTTCGTATATTTTGTCTCCCTTCCTTGGAGCAAATCTCTTGAGGGTCTTCTCCTTGGTCACGGGGTGCTGGTCCAGCTTGTAGTCATTCATTCGCTCACACACGTTTTCCAAGAGGTCTGTGAGGAAAGCCTCGGACTGGGCTAGGGGAATCTGCTCAGAAAAACAAAAAAAGGACGGGGGTAGGAAACTCGTCTTCCTGTTAATCCGTTCTAAACAGACCTTCCCCTGAAGGCGCGTGCAAGCCCCCTCCCCGCCCCCCATCAGTGCAAAGAGTACGTCTGTCCTGACATACTACGTATACCGTCTTATCATTAAATAATTTAAGGCGTTAGCTGCAAGGCTGGTTTTTAAAAAGCAGCCTGCGTTTGAAAGTGGACAGAGGAAAAACTTTTGTTCCAACTGGAGACTCTACGTATACGGGTAATAACTACTTTCTGAAAGTCACCGAGCAGGCAAACTAAGGCATCGTGCACAGAAAATGGCTGTCACAATCTGTTTACTTGCCAGAGACAGACAGACGACAGACAGACGGGCAGGGCCAGAGGGAGCACTCGGGGGTCCGGACTCTCCTCCGGCGCAGCCCAAGCTGCGCGCCGCGGCCCCTCGACGGCCGCTGCGGGCCGCGGGCTGCGGGCCGCGGGCAGGGAAAAGCCAGGCTGCCGGAACGTCCCCTCTGGCAGGCGCGGGTGCACGTCTTCAGCGGCCGGTGCCCGTGTCCGCGCGCCCCTGTCCCTCCGGAATCCAGCGGGGGCTCAGAGGACCCTTCAGCCACCACCTCCGCCCCGCGCGGGGGTCAAAGAGCACCCCTCGCCCTTGGTAACCGGACAAAAACTCGGGGGCCGTCTAGACAGGTCAAGGTGCAGGACGCCGCGTCCCGGCGGCTCCTTCCGGAAGGGGGCGGGACCCGCCAAGGGCGCCGCGGACGCGCCGCGGCCCCGGCCTTTGCGGGCTTTCTCCCTCTCCACCCTCTGCTGATCAAAGTAGGAAGTTTGCATGACAACCATGGTGAAAGGGGCTGAATCACAAATGAACTCGATTTCGGCGATGTTGATATATCCAGCCTCCATTGTCCCCTTTCAGGCGCAGTGTGAACCCTTCCGGTGCCAGCGACCGCGCGGCATTCACGGGCGCGCTCCGGGCGCACAAAGGCTCCCCGCGCCGCCCTCCCCGCCATCTGGCCGCGGGTCCGCGCCGGCCGCGGGGCTCCGAGCGGGCGGTGCCGCGCGCCTCCGCGCTCTGCCGCCAGCCCCGACCGCGGCAGGGTCGCCGCCGTCGGCCGCGTCTCGGGAAGGAATCGACCTGGTGAAAAAGAAAAGGAGCGCGCGAACGGAAAGCACCGCTAATTAACTTTCCACTGCCGCCACCACGTGCGCGGTGACAGAATTCCCTCCATCTCCCCGCAGCACTTGACCGGAGAGGTTCTGAACTGCTCTCAAGGCCCGTGCGTTCGACCTTGCGATTAAATCGTTCTTAAACCGGCGTGTACCCCAGCATTGTTTATTCGCTAGAATATCAAAGCTTTTTTTTTTTTTTTTAAACACAGGAGTGTTTTGTTTTAAATGTCTGCAGTGAAAAGCTCCGAAAGTAAGCAGCTTCCAGAGCACCTCCGAAACACAAGTTAACATTTTCACTTACGCCTTTCATTGTACTACTTAGGCATCGTTAAGTTGCCAAAAAAAAGTCCACAAAATGAAAATCTGTTCATTAACTTACAGAAACTAAAGATTAAATATGTATTGGCACTGAAAAGCTAGAAAAAAAAATAGAGGCAACTTCTTAAATTATCATTAACCAGGCAGGTCATTAACAGAATGACTGCGATCTTTGCCTGCGTGTGCTTTTAGACTATTCCCTTATCGGGTCCACGGGGTGTGCGCAGAGTACTTCCTGGGTGTCCACACAGCGGCTTTTTACCCCCAAGTGAAGGGCTGGCTCTTTGATTTAACGACTCCAACTGCAATGGAGCATTCATCCTCTCCCCCTGCGGGACCCCCCTCCCCAGTCGAGCGGTAAACCGGGAGGAGGAGGGGTTGATGTCAGGGGAGGAAGAGGGTCTGAGCCTGGAAGGCGCCGTCCTAATATAGGCCACTGCGGTTCTCCGAGACCACTCTCTAAACTGTTCTTTAAAACCGGCTTAATGTTCTGAGCTGCGTGCAAAAATTGCTGTGTATGTAAGATTTGAGGAAATCGGGATGTTAATTTGTGAGACCTGCCACAACTTTTCTTTCCTGGGCTGAGGCTTTTTAAAAACAGCCCTCACATGATATCTTTCCACCAAGCAGGATTGTTTTCCTTATTTTGAAAGTGTCATTTGGCATATATTCGAATACAGGAGGGTTGGGCCTCTTTTGATGCAAATATGTTACATTGAGGGATCAGCCAGTTAATTTTGCTGATGTTCTACATTCTCGAAGGCTAACTGGATTGCGATGTAATTAGCTGGTTCTTTTTGAATGAATGTTCTTTAATAGAAAAGAGCAAGAAAATACTGGCTGAGAGCTCAGAAAACGCCCCCTTGCAGTCTTCACTGGAAGCAAGAAAGGAAAACACCCAACACGAGACTAGGCGTGTTCATTTTATAGAAAAAAAACATTTTTAAACTGATCGAAAATCCCAACCAAAGCATCTGATTTTTTGAGAAAAACTTAAGGAAAAAAGATGCCTATGCATGGCAGCTCTTTGGACATTTATTAAAATGCATGTGATTAGGATTTTCAATGCTTTCACTTAGCCGAACTACCCCTTCAGTGAATTTAAAGACTGCCCAGGGAATAATTGAGCCTTTTTCTCTCCTGGAAAAGTTTTGATTTTAAGAGTGCAGGAAGTATTGGGACAAGCGGAATACAACTGTGTTTCTACGCTGTGAAGATTTTGAATAGTACTTGTCAATAAAGCAACTGCTATTGTAATCTTTGGGGAGCACTGCCTCCTCCCCGGAAGGAGGGGCTCAGAGATACTAACCTCATTAAAATATGAATGAAAGGGCCGCCATCATTGTATCAGAAGACGACTCACTGGCAGGGTTCTCCTATCAGCCATTACTTTTACACGTGGACTCGGTGTAAGTGAGAAATACAGAAAACGCTCTGGTAGGGTTCCACTGCTGCCTTGAAGCACCCTCATCAGAGTCAGTCCTAACTTTTTCCATTTTGAAACCTGGCTACAACTCCGAATCATAGACCCACTTTGGGTCTTTTCTGAGCATGGGCTTGTTATGTGAGCAAAGAAATGGTGGGGGAGGTACTTAATATTGCAACTTGAAAATGGAAGAAAGGAATCGAAAGTTTTGGCTTTGGTTTCTCTAGGAAACGGGAGGTGGGGATTTATTCCGGACTGCTGTGACAACGCTTTCCTAACAGGCAATTACAGCGTCCTTCGCGTGTTTGTTCATTACTGTGTCTCTGTTAATCGTGTTGCAAATTTCTTGCTTGACAGCTAGCACAATCAGGCAGGAGTGCAATTCTGTTACAGCTCGTGAAAACTGTCCTCCTGGTATGCTGCCTTCTTCAGAACCGTCTGGCAATCCCAAATAAACCTCGCTTATCCTGATCATGATTTTGGAGTGTCCCTCAGATAGGAAACCAGCACTTAACCTGCTTGGTGACCGGTAATTAGTTTCGCCCTGTTGCAAAGACTTTCTTTCTAGAGGTTTAGGTAACGCAAAAATGTTAGCTGTGTTACAGCGAATATTGCACCTAGTTTAATCACTAACTTTTCATCCATAAAAATATTGAAATCACTTCTGATATTCGTCAAAAGTCAATACTTTGAAGTGAAAATTCGAACCTCCTTTGCTCTAGCCCACAACAGGGAGAGCGTGAATTCAGAAACTCTTGTAAGTTATGAGATATGTAATTAGCTTTTATGTTAATTGACTGCTATGGGTTTGTGGTCTGGCACTTCTTCATATCATATGCAAATAGCATTGACTGTTTAGTTTTATTAGACAATATAATTAGCCATGTAAAGAAGTTCCTTTCGATGAGGAATAATAAAGGCTGATAAATTTTCCACTGTTCTGTATATCAGAAAAAATGAATCCCATCTGAACTTAATCAATAAGAGAGATTTCAAGAGCCTTTGTTCAGAGAGCCAAAGACAGCCAACATATAACAGACTTAATATTAGTTTTTCCAGTTACATAAATTGGATGTTAAAACAGGTGAATTTGTGCAATCAATAAAATCTTGAGGGCAAAAATACAAAGATTTCAGCACAATTTACTACAAATGACACAGTAAGTTTATGAAAATAACGTCAAATTTTTGCCTCCTTTAATTTGAATCATGGAAAAGAGTCATTCTTATCATTTGAAATAAAGTATTTTGCAAGTGTTTCCTAGTCTCATTCACGGACACACTATGTGAAACCAAAGTATATGTTCAATAGATTGTGAGAAAAATAGAAATAATAAAATAAGAACGACCTGATTTGGGGAGAGATTTTCCCCAGAATTCAAACCTAGTAAAGTTTCCATCACATGTTTTATTATGGAGCCTGTTTTCAACTTAACAGACAGAAAACCTAAAAGTATAGAAAAATTACATAATGGATCGCCATTAATGAACTCCAGATGGGAGCCATCTAACTCAATTTTTTTCCGAAAATTAAAAAACACATTAAATACAAAATTTGCATTGCTGTTTGATTCCTTATTTTAAGAACTATTCTATTGGTCTTCTAAAAAATATCATTTTCAAGTATTTCAGGTGAACAGAAAAGAAATACAACCATCTATGTGAAAAAAAGTTACAATTTTTCAACCTTTGTTAAAAATCACTCTAAGTGAGGATTTAGGATGCCCTTTTCACGCTGTTTCTGAGCTTTGACCTCTGCTGGCATACCCCGGAAGGATTTTGCAGATTAAAAAAAAAAAAGGTAATAGAAGAAAGTGACAGTGCTTAAAAGGGCAGAGGCAACAAGCCCACAGCATTTACAGAGGTGATATGAATTTGTCCATCCATTTGACAAATATCTATTGAACTCCGTCTCCGTGTCAGACCTCTTCTCTAATTCGGAATTTTTAAAGGGACTCTTCTGCAATTCTGCATAAAAATGAAAAGAAATGCTTGGAAAAGACTGCATGCCTCGAAGAGACCCAGGAACTACCAGCTGATGATAATATGACTCCTCGCCCATCATTTGAGCTAAAGATCACACCAGTACGGTACCTGTGCCCTTATTTTGCAACTTTCTGCCCCCAGCAAATCTGCGTGTCTTTCACTATCTTGTTCCTGAAAACACAACAGTTGTGCATTTCTAATCACCCCTGCAAAACACTTTCCCACAGTAAAAAAGGTGAAAAGTCACATTTTTTGGAATCTGTTGTGGCACTTCCCAGTTTCGTCATCTGTGTACTTGTGGGCAAATGGTGAGATTCCCTTAGAAACCCTTAGAGGTCCCAGAGGGACAGGACAAAAGGATGGTGTGACTTAGGAGACGTGGGGTGTCCTTCTCACAGTGGAAACGCGCGCACACTAGTTCCCGCTGGCCGTCAAGAAAGCACTCCTTTCTTTAAAAATACTTTTAAATAAAAAATTACCCATTTGGTTGAATTTTTTAAAATCCAGAAGGAACAAATGAATAGAATAAAAAGTAAGGCTGATGCTTATCCCAGACCCTAAAGGCCGGTCGTCGTTCCTCAGAGACCTTCTGCGCGCACCTCCATGTGTGCGGGTGAGCATACGGGTGTGTGAGCCTCTGTGCGTATGCGTGTGTATCTGGGTGCGTGTGTCTTGTGCATATGGGTACATGTGTCCATGTGTGTCCACATATGAATGTGTGCCCGTGGGTCCGTGTCATACATGTGTCCATGTGTATGCATGTGTATATATACATTGGGCCTGTGCGCATGTGGGCACATGCGTCTGTGTGTGTCTGTGTATGAATGTGTCCACGTGAGCTTGTATCTGTCCATGTTTGCCTGTGTGTCTGTGTGTGTCACTGTGTGCCCGTGGCTCCATGTGTCCATGTGTGTCTCTGAGCACGTGTATATGTGCATGTGGCTTCACGTGTCCGTGTGTGTCCGCGTGTCCCTGTGTGAGTGTCCCTCGTCGTCCTTCACGAGATGCGGGCATGGCCCGCACACCGTCCAGTGTGCTGTCTCTCTCACGCGGGGACAAGGGGGCTCACTCCCCTCCCGGAGGCTGAGAACCATCCACGGCCGCCACCGAGTGAAGGGAGGTGTCACTTAAATCAGTCCAGATGCCCCGCGTCCCCGAGGCGGGCTCTAAAGAGGAACCCGGCCCTCGTGGGCTGCGGCAGAATCGCTCCGGATCATTTGTTAAAAATCAGCTTGGGGATGCACCTTACCTCATTCCATCCTGAAACAGCCCTGAGGACAGGCCAGCGTTTTGTCCCCATGCCCCCTCCCTGCCCGCCGGGACGCAGGGCCACGGCTCCCCCTGCTTCCAGCTCCTGCACCTGAGGACACAGCAACAGAGGCCTTGGGGGCCCCACAGTTCACCCGCACTTGTCGGGCCGGGGACCGAGGCACAGGAGCGAGCCACTTGCGTCACGGGGCAGGGCCCGGTGGGCCCCCGTGGTCTAGTCTGCTCGAGCTCCGGCCGAGCTCTTTCCTGACCATCCACACCCAAGTGACCGGGAAGGGCCGCCCCCCGAATTCCTGTGTGGACGCCCTGACCCCAGGACCTTCAAAGGTCACCTTACATGGCGATGGGGCCTTTGAAGAGGTGACTGAGGTCAACTGAGGTCATGGGGGGCCCTGACCCCAAATGACTGGTGCCCTTATGAGGCGAGGAGCTCTGGACACAGACACGCACAGAGGGACGGCCTTACAAGGACACCACGGGAGGTGGCGGCGTCCCCGCGCGGAGAGAGGCCCCGCCCACACCTGGACCGCAGGCTTCGGGCCTCCAGGACCGGAGACAGTAGTTTCTGGGGTCTAAGCCACCCGGTCAGTGGGACTTTGTCACGGCCCCCCGGCCCCCGCCTGCCGCGGCCCGAGCCCAGCCAGCTGAATGCTGACAAAGAGGCGGCGGGGCTGCCGGACGGCCTGACGTCACGAGGGCCTCGGGAGACGGGACCGTGCTGGCCTGCAGCACTGCGCATGTGCTCTGACCCCAGACCTCCATCCGGTCCCGCACCGCCCGCCCCCTGCTATCGCGAGGCTGAGCGGTCACGTGACGCCCCTGGGAGCGTTTCACACGCGGATGATGGAAAGGGTTCTGATCACCTTCCCTCCGGCGACTGCCGACTGTTTTGGTCCGTGAGCGCCTTAGGCGTGCCGCCGCGGTGAGAAGCATCGGGTGATTCCGCGCTCTCTAACTGATGGGCTAGGAGAGGGGACAAGGGCGGGGACAGTCCGGTGACCTGAGGCAGTTCGCCCAGAAAAGGGAGCCTGAGCGCCTCTCGTCCTTTTCACGCCTTCCCATCCTCCGGCGTTTAAGACCTGCCAGCACGGGCGTCTGGACCCGTGGCCCTTGCATCGCAGCCCCCCCGCCCCCAGACCCGCTGGGACAGACGGTCTGTTCCCCAGACCCTCCGGGCAGTGCTGCTCAGAGCGCTGCGGGTGGCGGTCCTGGTGCCCACGGCCAGTGGGCGGTACTCGCCCTGAGTCTTCCTGCTCCCCCTGGAGGGAGCAGGGCCTGGAGGGAGGGCCTTTTGGCACAGAGGGACCCCGAGTAAAAGGCCTGTCCGCGGAAGCACAGGTGGGGTGGCCTGTAAAGGGTGCCTCCATCCTCAGGCCCAATGCGCACCAGTGGCACCACCGGGAGGGCCTCGCGCGCCCCTCAGCGTGACAAGCGCCGGACGGAGTGAGGCAGGGGATAGTTCAGATGCCGGCGGATCACTCAGGAGACGGCCGATCGCAGAGGCCTCGTGGGTCAGCTAAACTCCACTCACTGAGCGGGGAGCTGGGGGCGGCTGGGATGAGAACAGGTGCCCTGCTCCAGCGGACAAGGAGCCCGAGAACGGCCATCGAGGAGACGGCCAAGCAGAGAGAGGCTAGCACGAGCCACAGACCTAAGCAGTGAAATCAAGCACTTGACCCATGTTTTTTGCGCACCTGCTGTGTGCCAGCGATGTTGTTAGGTGTGCGGGGACGGCAGTGAACAAAATCGCGGTGCCCCTGTCCTCCCCGAACTTGTGGTCTGGGCCCCCACCTGATCATACCGGTGCGTGCTGGCCTTGGGAGACCTGCCTCGGGGGTCCCCCAGCCCACCACCTGTTTTGTGTCCACGAGCTGAGACTGGTTTTGACATTTACAGCTGAAATGGATCAAAATCAAGAGTTTTTGGCGGAAAAAAAATCAAAAGAATATTTTGCAACAGGTGAAAATGATACGAAATTGAAGTTTCAGCATCCACCATAAAGCAGTCGGCTCTTTCCAGAAGATGCTTGCCCAGCCCGCCCTGGCGAGCCAAGCGCCTTTGCCCGGGTGGGGTCCTGCCCAGTTATCGTCCTCGGAGTCAGCGGCCCCTCCCTCCGAGGGATGAGGTCCTGTCGCCACAGCTCCCACCAGCCAGCATCTTCCCTTCTCTGGACACTCCAGCGCGTCTCTCCTGGAGGGTGTGGCATTGGGTCTTCCAGATGTTTGGCACAGGCACGCTCATACGCACACATGCACGTGCAGACACTGAGTGAGCCTAGTCGCTCCCGGTGGGGTGTGGCGCGGCTTCGATCCCCCCACAACGTAATGCTATCTTGTGTTGCAGGCCAGGAAACTGAGGCCTCCAGAAATTCACAGTGATTTGGGGGGGCCCAGGATGTGAAGAGGACGCAGGCCTGCATCCCCTTCTGGCATCACACAGCCAGCGCCATGGTGGACACACCGCAAATGCTTGTGACTTCTGCATCCTCCCGTCTGTGCCCCAGGCCAGCTGCTCTGGGGCCCCATGTGTACATGTGTGGGTACACATGTGTGCACTTGTGTGCGTGCACTAAACACATCTGGAAGAGCTATTGCCACAGTGAAGCCCCCTCCTCTCCACCCCCAGGGCTTCGCCCGGTCCTGTCCCCCCACCGAGGCTGGGATACCATCCCATGTCTCCAGACGCAGCCGGCACAAAGTAGGTCATAGAACTACACACACAGTGAAGCTAGAAGAAAATCAGGTCCATTTGATGCTAAGTCCTTCTCTGAGCGTGAGGCCAGCGGGAGGGACCCTGTCCAGACTTCCTGGAGTGTTCCCGGTACCTGCACGTGTCCACGCTGCCTGCACAGCCCTGGGCAGACACCTGTCCCCTCTAGCACCAAGGAGGTGCCCCCCAAAGCCGCGTTTCCAGGACAATTAGTGTCACAGAACTCAGCCTCTCACCTCAGTCATCTTCCTCAAAGACAATCAGCACTTTGCTTTCCTCTTAAGTTTCCAAGGAAAGAATCGTTGGAAACTGCCAGACTCAGAGCTGCAGCGCGTTAAAGCCAGCGCCCTCACGGGGGCTGCCTGGCACCCAGCGCCAGCCCTCGCGCCTTTTGTGCTGGGGAAACAGTGGCAATCCTCTAAATGTACCCTCTTTATCCCTTCGTTCCTCCCCGATTTGTGGATTCGAACAATCCTGATTCGGTGGAATAAGGAGCAATTAACGGGACGAGGGATTTATTAAGGATAAGTCATGCCAGACAGTTTTGACAGCTTGTTTTGAGTGTGACAGAATTACAAAATGCATTATGTATTTAGACCTTTGTGCAGCGTCTAATGCCAGGCTTGTGAAATAATTCTTGCCAAGTAGTCTGAATCAGCCTGGATGAGAAGGGTCTCGGGTACCAGGATGAAGGCAGAGATCGGAGACAGGACACAGGGCGCTGAGCCGCACACCGGATGGGGGCCGGGAAGGGAGCCGGGTTCCCCGAGGGCCACAGAAGTCCAGGTTCGGGTTTGTTTCCCTAACATCTTTAGTGTGGACCTGGAGGGAGAGGGTGACGCCGGCCCCTGGGCTGCGTGGGGCCGGACGTGCCAGCAGCCCCAAGCCGCGGCCCTCAGCCCCAGCAGCCTGCGGACGTGAAGACGGGCCGCGGGGGCCCCCGCGCGCCCCGCCGCACCTCGGTCGCTAGCATGAGCGCGTGGTGGGAAGACAAACCCGCTCACCTTGCGGAATCAGAAAGCCTGAGCTCGGAGACCCAGGCTTGCCGACCCCAAACCCCACGTGGGTCCAATCGTGCGCCCAAAAGTCAGGCTTGTGTCCACACACTGGGTGCCTGGGAGCGTGGTGGGTCTTTGCAGAGGTCGATGGTTAAGATGAGGTCATAGAGTCCCCATTGTGGCTCAGCGATAACGAACCCGACTGGTGTCCACGAGGACACAGGTTCGATCCCTGGCCTCACTCAGTGGGATAAGGATCGGGCGTTGCTGCGGCTGTGGCGTAGGTCGGCAGCTGCAGCTCCGATTAGACCCCTCGTCTGGGAACCTCCATAGGCCACAGGTGCGGCCCTAAAAAGAAAAAAAAAAAGATGAGGTCATATTCAGTTAGGATGGCTTGTACTCCACCACGACATATGTCCTTATAGGAACTGGAGAGGAGACACAGCCAGCGGAGAGGGGAAGGCAGAGGCTGGGGGCACGTCTCCAGGACAAGGAGTGCCACCGTCCGCCAGAAGCTAGGACAGAAGTGAAATGATGTCTTCCGAGTCCCCGGAAAGGACCAACGGCCGGCACCTTGGTCTGGAACTCCCGGGCTGCCGAACAGTGACGGGCCTGCTTTTCTGTCTGAGGGCCCTGTTCCTGGTACTCGGCAGCGCAGGTCTGGTTTCAGACACGAACTAATGGTGAATCCGGGGGCCCAGAGCCCGGGCAGCGGGGTGGAGCTGTGAACGCGGGCCCTGGGCAGGAGGCCCCCTTCCCTCCAGGATGCGGGACAAAAGGTGGTGTTCCCACCCTCTTCAGGGCCCCTGGGGGGTCGGGTGAGTGAGCAGACCGCCAGCAGGCCCTTAGCCAGTACCGTTAGCTCCCAGTGCGTCTGCACTGGTCAGTTGGACCCACGCGCGGCCAGCATTTGGCTGCTGGGCCTTAATTCTGCCCTAAGCCGCTGTGATCTTTCATCCTCTCCCATCACTTGGTTCCCCCTGAGAATTCTTGTTTTTTCCTGTTCAGGGGTCTGGAGTCGTCTGTTTTATTTGCTCTCCTCGAGGACAGTTTAGCATTTAACCTCTCTGTCTGCCCCGGTGCCAACGGCGCTGTTTTCTCTCTCAGCCAGAATACTTGAGGGGTCAGGGCGGGGTGGCTGTGTCCGTGTCATTCACTGTCCACCAGCCCCCGTGGCGGCAGAGGATGAGCGAGCCGGAGCTGAGGAGGAAGCTGCTGGGGACGCGGGGGCGGGCGCCAGCTGCGCGTGGCTGCTCTGGGCGACGAGGGCGACAGGTGCAGGGCAGGCCTCCCTCGCTAGGAAGCCCGGCTCTGGTATCACAGGCTCCTTTTAAGTCCTGCTGGCTGATCAGCACAGACCTGATACTGCAGGCGCTTAAACACCCAGAGGTCACAGGGGACAAATTCTCTTGCCTCCTTGGCCTTCTGTCCTTTTCCCAGGGTCGTCACAAAACGGTGGGACTAGTCCCCAGACAGCTCACAGAACCACAGGGATCAGGCGAACATTTATTCTTCCTTTATTTCGTGGAAATTGAGAACATGCTGTGAGCAAAACACGGTGCAGGGAGAAGGAGTAGAAGATGAAAAGGTCCTTTAATAAAAGCGTCCTTTAGCACAAAGGTGTTTGCCAGCACATGGATGACTAGGGTGAGACGCAAGATCTAACAAACGCACCGAAAAAGTCACAAAAGTGTTGATACACCACGTTAACAAACTGAAGAATAAAAACCATATGATCCTCTCCACAGATGCAGAAAAGGCCTTTGACAAAATCCAACACCCATTTCTGATAAAAACCCTTCAGAAAGTGGGCATGGGGGAAACTACCTCAACATAATCAAGGCCATCTATGACAAACCCAGAGCTCACATCATTCTCAATGGTGAAAAGCTGAAAGAATTCCCACTGAGATCAGGAACAAGACAGGGATGTCCACTCTCGCCACTACTATTCAACATAGTTCTGGAAGTCCTAGCTACAGCAATCAGAGAAGAAAAAGAAATAAAAGGAATCC
>PVHT021183644.1:2180500-2313812 GCA_004024745.2 Catagonus wagneri
CCCTGGTCTGCCTGACGAAGGCAGCGGAGTGATGGCTTTCAAGCTGCTCTGCAGACCGAGCATCAACACGGCACAGGTGATTTCAGCCTGGTTGTCTCAGAGCCGAATAGCCTGACGGTGCTGGGCAAGCAGGCCTGGTCTCGGGTAAATGCGAGTCCGTGTCGGGGCTCAGGGCACCTCAGCATGGACCCCAGCAAAGACCCCAAGGACGCAGTGTGAGCGCTCGGGCCCGCGTGGCCCTCTGTCCCCAGGGCACTTTCCCATCAGAAAACATGCTGATTTTGCAGGTCGCTGTCAGGACTAGAAGTCACTTACATGCTGTCCCGGCAGGTTCTCGATAAAGAGCCGCCAGCCTCCCTGTCTCATCACTGTCCCCACCCCTGCCCCCTCCTTCCCTGGCCTCCAGGTCACAGGGTGACTCCCTCCTGCCCTCTGACCCTACAAAGAGGTTTCCCTCTCCCGTCCAGGGGCGCCGACGGCAGGTCAGGTGATCCACAGCTTCAGCTCTCACGGCGCTGACACTCCGTTCACCTTTGAAGCCGGCTGGCCTGGGCACACACTTGGTCCCTGGCCCTGCCTGATGGTGGGAATCCGGGGTGGCTGGTGTCAGGGACTGGGGCCACTCCTCCTCTGCGGGTCATTCTGTGGCCCCGGGGGACCCGTGGCCACAGGGACTGGAGCCTGCCGCGGAGCCGCGGGACGCTCAGCCCTGAGTGATGACCCGCCCTTCAGTGGAAGCTCCGGGATCGTCACAGTTGTCTGAAGATTCCGCGGGACATCTGTGGGACTGCGGGAGACGGCGGACATGGGAAGGAACATTCTGGCCTCTCTCTTAATTTTTTCTTTTTCAGCTGCACCTGCGGCTTATGGACATTCCCAGGCCAGGCATCGAATCCAAGCCGAAGGTGCAACCTGTGCTATGACTATGGCAACGCTGGATCCTTAATCCACTGGGCCACAGCCGAAACGCCCGTCCTGCCCTTCTTCAGCGGGCCTCCCAGCTCAGGAAAATGAAAAGCGCACTTAGGCTTCCTGACACCCCAGAGTCCCCTGACGGGTCTTGTCCAGCCCTATCCCACGCTGCTGGGTGGACACACAATTCCAGAAAGAGGAGAGTAAAGCCGACAGCCCCCCTCAGTCATTTGCCCCGAGACTGGGTACAACTGGGCCAAAGCCAGAAACGGGCAACCCATTCTGCTGAGCTCCGAGGGAGCTGCCTGAACTCGGGAGCACCTTTCCAGTTGTTTCCTTTAGGGTGACAGTGGCATTGGCCTACCGTCTGAGCACTTGGCCCCTGAGGGCTGGGTGGGGGAGAAGACAGAGGAACCCACCTTCGAGGTGTCCCAGCCCTTCCCTTGGCTTCCCAGGCCCCACCCTCCCAGCCCTGCCACCAACGCCCAGGGCGGCCCCTCGGGTTTTTACCCTTCCTTCCGCCCAGACAAGTGCCGGAGGTGGTCTCGCAGCCTCACCCCCACGAAAAAGCCCCGCAGGTCCTGAAGGTGGGGGGCGGGCGGCCCGGGGGAGCGCGCTTGGCCGGGAGGTCTCCAGGCAGCCCCCACGCCGCCCTGGGTCCCCTGCTGGGCTCGCAGAGAACCATGGAAGCGCTATTTTTATCCTGATGAACAAGAGCGGGGAAGCGTCTTCCGACTTTGACACAAAATTTAGGTGCTGGGAGAGAGCCTTCAATTTCAAGCTTACAGATTACTTTGGGTCCCCCAGGACTCGGAAGCAATTTAGAGCTGACGCCCCGAACAGAGAGAGGTTAGAGGATTAAGACCTACTGCTGTTTGGATAAATGGCTGGTAATTGCCCACATCCGCAATTATACACTGGCGCATAATTTCTTTTCCGCTACCTTTCTCCTCTCCTGCGTCCCGCCAGGACCGATCCGGTAGGATCCCACCTTGCTGCCCCTCTGCCGCACCTCGGTGACGTCGTGCTCCAGCTCGTCCATCAGGGCCCTGCACGCTGAACAAGGCACAGAGCCCGTGTCACCTCCGGAAGGGGTGAGGCCCCCCAGCCCCTCCCAGCGGGAGCCGCGGCAAGCCCCCCACACCCCGCCCCGGGGGCGCTGGGCTGGGAGGGGCTCCGATCACAGGCAGAAACGTGTAGGGAGCTTTCAAAGACCAACCGCCACCAATTTCCTTTGCACTCCCGTTGTACTGTTTCTTAAAAGCACATATATTTTACTTTTTCACTTAAAACACGCTTTTTCCTTTTTTTTGTCTTTTTTGCCTTATCTGGGCCACACCCGCGGCATATGGAGGTTCCCAGGCTAGGGGTCTAACAGGAGCTGTAGCCGCCAGCCTTCGCCACAGCCACAGCAACGCGGGATCCGAGCCGCGTCTGCAACCTACACCACAGTTCACGGCAACGCCAGATCCTTAACCCACTGAGCGAGGCCAGGGATCGAACCCACAACCTCATGGTTCATAGTCGGATTCGTTAAGCCCTGAGCCACGACGGGAACTCCAAAACATGCTTTTTCCTTTTCCTGTCTTTCAGCTGCACTCATGGCTTACGGGAATTCCCGGGTCAGGGATCAAGAATTCGAGCCAGAGATGCAGCAATGACGGATCCTTCACCCACTGCGCTGGGCCGGGGATCGAACCGGCGCCTCCACGGAGACAAGCCAGATCATTAACCCACTGAGCCACAGTGGGAACTCCCCAAATATACTTTTTTTAAAGACTAAGGAGCCTCCCCCTCCGAGTCTGTCAGAGACCCCACAGCCCCACCGGCTCACATTCATCTCACCCCCGGAGCTGCAGACAGAAGATGTTTGTCCAAAACTGGGCCCTGCCGCCACAGCGTATTTTTCTGAGTGTGAAACTGAGAGCCGCTGAAACACCCCTCCAAAGGGCCAGACTGTTGATTCCACCCCTTGGTTAGGGCAGGGCTCCTCATAGGGAACAGATGCCTCTAACGTTGGCCTCGTTTGCGCAACGGGAAACTGACTTTGACTGTGGACGAGGGTGTTGGTGACGGCCGCTCGCCCGGCATCGGTAGGAAGACGGCCCAGCAGGTCCAGCCGGAAGCCTCGTGGGAGGAGAGCGGGGCGACCACGGCGGGCGGAGGCCAGTGCGGACCCCCGGGGACAGACAAGAGCGGAAGAGAAGGGACCTCCTGGGGGTCCCGACCGCCTGTTCTCCTTGCTCCACCGAGATGGAGGACAGTGGGAACCGCCGCCTGGCCCAGGGAGGGACGGGTCCGTTCGAAGGCGGGGTGGCTGCTCTGGCCCCTGGGCGACGGGGCTGCTTCTGGGGGAGCAGCACCCCCGAGAGGGATGTGGCAGGCCTGCCGAAGGTCACCAGAGGGCAGGGCGGGTCCAGCGGGGGCCCCACTGCCCCCACCTCCTGGCCTGAGGGCACTGGGCCCCCCGCCTGGCACTTTTCAGAGCCTGCCTGCTCTGGCTTCCTCAGCCCACCTCACTCGCAGTTCATTTTTCATCGGAGGGTGAGGGCCAGTCCACGAGTGCCCGGCATGCGTGTCCCTCTGCAAGAGTCCACGTACGTTCTCTCTCTTTTTTTTTTTTTGTCTTTTTAGGACCGTGCAGGCAGCATATAGAAGTTCCCAGGCTAGGGGTCGAATTGGAGCTGTGCCTACGCCACAGCCACGGCAACGCGGGATCCGAGCCACATGCCACCTGCACCACAGCTGCAGCAACAAAAAAACCCTTAACCCACTGAGCGAGGCCAGGGATCAAACCCGCGTCCTCATGGATATTAGTCGGGTTCGTTAACCACTGAGCCACGACAGGAACGCCGTGAGTCCGTGTTCTTGAACCCTCAGCTCGTCCTGGTGACCTGCCCAGGAGCCCGGACCCCCTCGCAGCTCTCTGCTCTGTGTCTGCAGGCCTGGGCTTCTGACCTGGCGACCTGGGCTGTCCTTGGCTCTGGTCCCTAAGCACCTGGTGGTCGGAGTTGGCCCCGCTTTTCTCCTCTCTGGCACCAGCTGCCTGCAGTCCCAGCCTCCAGGGGCCAGGAGTGTCCACACTCGGTGGTCAAGCAGAGTGACTCAGGGACAAAGGTGAGCCCCACGCACACGCACAGAGGGCCGTCCAGGACAGCCCGGGAGCGGCTGAGGCCCTCCCGGTCCGCCGTCCTGACCTCCCCACGGAGGCAGGGGGGGCGCCTCGACGAGGAGAGATCATTTTAAATGTTCGCCCCAGGTCACAGAACAAGTTAACAGAGTCACGTCAGCGACCCGGGTCTCCAGATTTCTAGTCCGGCGTTAATTTAAATGTTAATCTGAAATCTTCACTTAAGTCACTGGAGTTTCGAGTTTATTAGAGCAGGCGGCGGGAGTGGGGCCCCATGGGGGGGCGGCAGGTCACGTTGCCTGCCAGGGGGCGAGGTCTCCTCCCAGCCGGGCCTCCTGTCTGTCTGCCTCCTCCCCTCTCCCGCCCTGTCTCTTTCCTGGGGTGACGTGAGATTGCGGTAGATGTTTGGGACAGTCCCTGAGGGCTCAGGGGTGTCTGAGCTCGAAAGGGCAGGCCGTGGGCACGCTTGCTCCCAGACCTGCAGCTGGGGACAGCACACGGGGAGCCTGCAAGCATTTCACGGCCTGGACTCCCCTCCTGCCTGCAGCCTGCCTGGCACCCACCCTAGAGCTTCCTGAATCGACCGGCATCTGCACGCCTGCCGTCTTTAAGGTGTGGACAAGGTACAGGGGTCACCAGGAGCGGGTCACAGCCAGGCCATCGAGGAGCTCGCCTCTGCCGGGAGCAACCGGTCGCGAGCTCGCTGACCAGAGCGAGCCTGTGCGGTGAGGGTGGGGGCGAGGCACCTGCCGAGTCTCCTGGGGGGCCGGTGGGGTGAACAGGGACACCTGGGCCACGCAGGGCACCGGCAGCACTGGGTTCAGGGCACCAGTGCAGGCGACCAGCAGACGCAGCTGGGCAGATCTACAGCACAGATCCAGGTCCCAGGCTTGGAGGTTCCTGGTCAGCACTCTGGGTGGCGCCAGGGTTTTGCCCGCATCCTTGACGTACGCAGCGTCGGTCTGCACCTGTAGGACAGACACGCAAAGGCCCACGGTCTTCGCACGGCTGAAAGCACCAAAAGTCTGCTCCGGGGAAGACAAAGCCCTGACGTCTGGAAAGCGCCGCCCACACCCGTCTGAGAGGAGCTCTCAGTCTCCTGTGCGAGCGGCCAGCTCTCGAGGCTTCCTTGACGCACCGAGGGGCAGAGGGCCTTCAACGGGGCTGCGAGGGCCGGGGAGGAAGCAGCCGGGAGACCCGGAGATGAGCCGCAGGGTGGAAGCTGAAAGAGCCAGGCCCGGCCGAGCACAGCTTCCGGGTCCCCGCCAGGGCCGGTGACACCCGCAGCCCAGTGGAGATGTGGGTGCCAGCCGGGTGGCCTGGGGAGGGAACCCCAGATCTTGCAGCTCCCTCGCTCCGTTCCCCACTGTTGCAGGCGGCGCTGCGTCCCCAGGGGTGTGACACATCCTCACCCCCCCCACCTCGGAATGTGACCTTCTCCAGAGACGGGGTGTCAGGTGAAGACGCGCTCATTAGAGTGGACCCTGACCCAGTGGAGATGCAGAGGCAGGCACCCAGAGGGAGGGCCACGCGCCGCAGACGCGGAGCTCGGAGACACCTGTGCACGTGCCGAGGGTCACCGGCCACCACGCTGCGCGGGAAGAGTCCCGCGGGGGAGCCCTGCCGACACCCCGCATCTGGCCCCAGGACTAAATAAACATCCCCGTTGTTTAAGGCCCCCAGGCACCCACACCTTCCCTGAGCCTGGCGACAGAGGCACAGGCCTGAGACGGCATGAGGCGGGAGCAGGGAGAGTTACAGGGGCTCCAGGGAGCCCCCCTGAGCAGGGACCTGAGAGCCGAAGCTCCGAAGGCAGGCGGGAGGTGGCCAGGCTGGGAGCAGTTCCCAGGAAGAGGCAGGCCCACCAGCGGAAGGAGACGAGGCGGGCGGGACGCGCTTGAGCGATGGGAAGACGCCGCTGTAAGTCCTGTCGTCTTATCCTCATTTTTCTTTTTCTTTTTCTTATTTATTTATTTATTTATTTTTGGCTCTTTAAGGCCACGTGGGCAGCATATGGAAGTTCTCAGGCTAGGGGTCGAATCAGAGCTGCAGGTGCCGGCCTACACCACAGCCACAGCAACAGCCACGCCAGATCCGAGCCACATCTGCGACCTACACCACAGTTCCAGAGCAACGCTGGGACCTTAACCCACTGAGCGAGGCCAGGGATCGAACCCTAGTCGGGTTTGTTAGCACCGAGCCACGACGGGAGCTCCCCTTTGCCTCATTGCTCTTAATCAGTGCTCTAAGAACATTCTCCACTTGCCGCAGGACCGAGACGATTATAGAAGTCACGTTAGACCCCAGGCGCGTGTACCCGCCATGGTCTCCTTAAATCTTCTACCTGCTCAGGTCACGGTCCTGCAAGCCGTGAAGGTGTCTAGTTTAGCCCCACAGACGCCCCGCGTTTGCAATACAGCCGCCTTTTCGAGTTAACCTGGGGCATCATTGTATGTCACTCATTCGGTCACTCAGTATGTATTAAAGTCCTGGACCCGCGCAGGTGAAGGTCTGGGCCAGGACTCAAGGGGTCTTGAAGCTTTGACCTTGGCCTCCCGGAAGGCTCTGGCCATCACGCGCGGAGCTCGGGGCTGCCGTCTGAGAGGTCCTGTGGGCATGGGCCCAAGCAGAGCGCCAGCACCCAGGCCCCTGACCCTCCGGTCGGGACAGGGGTGGGGCGGCCAGTAAGCGGGACTCAGTGTGCGGAGTGAGCACCGTGAGACCAGAAGACTACAGCCCACTCCCCGCCTGGGAGAGTGATCAGTCCAGTTCAGGCCTGAGTGTGGGAGGGTTGCACCCAGGTGGATACAGGGGCCTGGACCTTGTCAGGAAGGGACGTTTCTCTCCAAGGTGACGGGTGAGCCCCTGGGGACATGGGGCATCTGCCAGGGGAAGCGAGGACAGGGCCCTGGAGAGAGGGGACGGCATAGGCTAAGCGCCATGCCGCTCTGCTTGTGCCCGGGCCCATGGGACCTCTCAGTCAGCAGGCCTGGCCTCGAACTTAAACAGTGAGTCTGGGGGACGATAGAAACAAGAGCCCACCAGCCTGAGGGGCAGCGTGGGGAAGAGTGTGGCTTGCGACGAGGCTGTGTGGTGGCCAGGCTAGGCAGGGCCTGGCAGGCAGAGGTAAGGACGTGTGTCCTTAGTCTAGGCCGCAGGGAGCCACTGCAGCATTTCCTGGAGACTCAATGCCATCTACATTTTGGATGTCGGGAAGGGGCTAGAAGGAAGGGATCAGAGGGTGTGCAGGTAAGCTGATAGGCTACTGCAACAGCCCCAGCAAGAAATAACTTGGATTATGGTCATGGGAGAGGGGACCCAGAGAGGTCAATGAATTAAAGAACTCTTCAGGAGCTAAAGCAACAGGACTGGTGGCTGGCTACACAGGGGGGCACAGACCCTGCTGGTTGAGACCCAACCACCATTTCTGTTCCACTTGTTTTTTCTGTTTAATAAAGCACCACTCACATCCAGTTATCGGCAGCCACATGTGACAGAAAACTGGTTTCTCCCGGTTCAATCCCATCATCAGTACTTAGAGCACATGACCAGCTGTTGGTTGGGAAAGGGCGTGGGCTGTAGTTCTGGCCACTGAGAGGGGAGAGGGCTTTGCCCCCTTCACAAGAGAGACGTGTAGGAACATTCCTGCTTCTGCCGTGTCACTTGCAGGGGCAGCTGGAGACGCGACGGCCATCTGGCCACCTCGAAGAGCCAGCACACCAGGTGGGCAGGGCGGTGGAGGAACCCGGGTCTCTGATGACACGGCCGAGACCACGTGGGCTTCCTTAAGTCCTGCTTCTCAGATGTGATTTAGTCAGTCTTCTTACTGCTGAAGCCACTATCCGTCCAGGCTGGTGCCACTTGCTGTCCAAGCCTGTGGTAGCCTCGGGGACGGTGTGGAGCTCTCGTGCTGCCACAGCCAAGCACCTGGGAGGGGGCACGACAGACACTTGTTTTCTTACACTTCTGGAGCCTGGTCCTTCAAGGTCAAGGCGTAGGGCTGCTGATTTCATTCTGAGCCCTCTCCTTGGCAGGTATGCCACCCACACCTCACACGGTCTTTGCACTGTGCGTGTGTCTGCATTAAAATTCCTCTTCTTATGAGAGCCCAGTCGGACTGTTACGAGTTGCTGGATGGCTGTTAGCACGAGTGACAACCTGTCCTTTGGCCTCTCTGTAGCTGAACAGAACCAGGGTTGTGTTACGTGTCCGGCCCGGGACCGCAGGAAATGCCTTCTTCCGCGGTCATCTCCGTACTGGGCAGCGATTCAGGGAGGCAGCAGATGCGGGCGGGGGCCGGGAGTGAGGAGACCCACCAGCTGGTGCTAAAACAAAGCCCGACCCAGAGGCTCCTGCAAATACCTCCGGCCGCAGGGCTCCCCTCCCCGCCCGTCACCACGGCAACCCTCGCCTGAGCGACTCCCCATTGAGTTTTAACCCAAATTATATTTTCCAGATCTAAAAACAGAGGCACTGTGAAAAGTCACATTAACAACTTCAGGATGCTCTGGATGGGAGACAAAGATGAGAGCTGGACGGCAGAAAAGAAAAATCTGGTCAGTGATCATTCTTAATCAAACGGGCAAACCCTGGTTACTCAGAGCCCAAACAACGGGCATTTTCCTTCCACGTTCTTCTTAGGAAAAGCAGCGATGTTCGGATTCGTTGGCGGTAGTGTTTGTTTTCCAGGGAACATTCTAGCTTCACTGTAATTCTATTTACCTCCCGTCTTACTCAGTCATCCTCGATGTTCAGGATGACAGCCTCTCGTCACCAAGGGAAGAGATAATTATGATCAGCAGGGCTGTTTACTCTGGGACAACTGAGGGCAGACACGCAGTTGAAGGATATCTGGTCCTGGCACGGCACTGCCCTTCAGGTGACCAGAGGTCCCATGGAACAAAGCACCCCTAAGTCTTGCTTTTAATCGCTTTATTCCATTCGGACGACTCTCGCTGATCCCTCTTTGAAAGTTACGATCCTGTGTGTCTTGAGTGTTCCATTCCTCTTCCCTGAGACCTGGTCGTATTAAAAACAAATCTGGGAAAATCATAGAACAGGCTGTTTGTCACTTTTACCAATTTTCACACGGCGCAGTCAGAGCCCCTGGAGGCAGCTTCCAGCCTCCGGTCCCCAGGTGAAAACCTCCCTTATGTGATGGCAGGTCATCAGGGAACCAAGTCTGGCCCGTCCGTGGAGGGCGAGGACCCACACGCAGGGGTGGTAGCCTCCCCCCATGGGCGCCCACTGTGTGCAGACTCCACGGGCGGCCCTCCGTGTGACATCCCACACATGGAAGAGTCTGGAGCGGGGCCGTGGTTTTCGTCCCATTTTACAGATGGGCCCTGAGCAGATGAGCGCTTTGCTTCGAGTCACACAGGGCTGCGGGGCCGAGATTCAAAGCAGGTGCAGCTCTAGAACCATCACTCCACCTAAATGCCCTCCGTGTAGACGGGCGTTAAAGCAAGCCCACCACGGTGAGACCTGGCACTCAGGGCCATCCAAGGACAACGGCGAGAGCGTGCTCACACAGCCACGTCATCTTGGCACCCCCTGTGGACGCTGTCACGGCCCCGTCTTTTCCTCCAAGAAGAGTTCGGTCATAGAAAGAATCTTAAATGCAAAACTGGCATAAGCTTGAATGGGCTGATTCAGAACTAGCCCCGGCTGACCGCACCCTGTGCAGTGAGCCCAGCTGCCCGGTTCCTGGACGACACGCCACCCTCACCAGTCCCAAAAAGAACTCCTGCCTCTCCACTCTGACACCTGCTCTTCCCAGGAAGAGAGAGAGTTCCCAGTCACGTGCTGGTTCCAATACGACCACAGCGCTCCTGCCCGCGGTGGCGGGGGCGGGGGGGAGGCTCTGCTGCCTCCATCCTGAAACCCTGATTCATGAGCAGAGGCCCTGCATCTGCATTTCTCACTGGGCCTCACAAATTATACAGCCCATCCCATCATGGGGGAGCTAAGCGGCCGACAGCTGAGCGCCGGCTCAGAGCAGGGATAAGAGCAGAAGGCCAGGCCCCCGTGTCAGGCCAGCCCGGGGACCGGGGGTGGAGGGAGGTGGGCAGCCAGCCCGGGCTGTCAGAGAGCCCAGGGCGCGGGCGCAGCACCCTGGACGGCGGGCCCCGTGGGGAGACCGTTACCCTGTCACTGCCTCGCTAAGAACAGCTGGTGCTGTTCACAGGTACACGCGGGCCCCCGAGACGTTGGTCCCATGGCCAGGCAGCAACCCGGCTCAAACTGAGGTCCACACGGGGAAAACCTGGGCAAGAAGGGCGGGAGGCCAGGTGGAAAACCCTGAGCTCTGCTGCGCAGACAGGAGGCTGAGGCCTGTCGAGGACAGGTCTGGGGACAGGCGGTGGCGAGGTGGAGGGCCAGGGCCCAGAGGGCGGGGCCCGACGACGCTTAGGACGCCTCCGCCAGCCACACTGAGTGTTTTCAAGGGCAAGGCCTGGGGGGACCCTGGGGCTCTGGTCTCTTTGAGGGAGGCCATCCACGCACCAGGCTGAGCACCACTATTTAGAGGGCGGCTTTCAACCCTCAAGGTCCCCTGCAAGTCACCTCCCTCCAGGGACCAGGATCTGAACGAGTAGAGCTCTGCCATCGCCTGATTCCGAATGAACTTGTTAAAGCATCTTTAGTGTAATGAAAACATTAGATCAATTCCTCGCGGTGATGGTTGTCACTAAATCAATAGCCTGTTAGGTCCGTCACGCCGACGGCTGACACGCACGCGTGAAGGTCTGCGAACAATTGCGGGGCCGCAGAGGGGCCTCCAGGATGCCACGGGGGGAGGGCTGGGGCCGTGGAGGCCTGCTGTCCGCAGCGGGGAGAAGGCGGAGGTGACCGATGCCACGGCGCCCCGAGAGCCCTGGGGACAGTGCCGGCCGGGGACGAGCCACTGCGCGGGTTGCTCGTGCGGCTGGACGAGGGCAGCGTCTCTGCTGGCAGGACTCTCACCGCTTCCCCAGATGCGTCCAACAGACCAAAGAGAGGTTCGGGAGCAGGGGCCTGGGAATAAGTACGGACGGAAAGCCGCGTTTGAGGGTCTGCTCTCCAAGGGCAGCGCTCCGGGCAGCTGCCCACGCATCACCGAGAAGGGGCTTCAGGACCTCTCAGGTTGGGTCCAGAGCAGCACGTTCCTCCGCTTTCTGAGGGAAAGCGCCGGTGCTCAGAGAAGGGGGACGGGTCTAGGAAGACAAGAATAGCTCGCTGGGTGCAGCCATGTATCCGGGACGATCGTAGCCACACAACCCGCAGAAGCATGCAGTACACACGCACGCACATGTGCACTCTACGGGCAGAATCTGGTGGGAAGGCGTTCACGGTGGGTGCCGCTGGGCCGGAGCGTGGCGGGGAGGCTGTCTGCGGTGAGCCGGGGGACCGCAGCTCCAGGCCCAGCAAGCAGATGAGGGCGTGACAGCCTGGGGCCCGTGACAGAGTAGGAAACGCTACATCTGGAGAAGCAGAAGGAACCTGAAACGTGTAACGGCTGGCGAGACCTAAGCAGACTGATCGGTATTTGCTAATGAAACCTGGAAGATGCAAAAGAACCCGCTGGAAGAAAATCAGGACACTTGGGGAGTTCAGCCAGTGCTTGCTTACAACACATGTACGAAAATAATATACGTCTTCTGTACAAATATAACCAACAGAAAACATGAAGGAAGAAAAACGCTAGCAATACTCAAAGAGACAAATTAGCTAGAAATAAACTTAAAATCCAGTGTGTTCTAAGGCCGTGAAATGACTCCATGTGATACTGCAGAGCCTCACACACTGGCCCAAACCCACAACAGGCAGGACACCAAGAGCGAGCCCCAAGGTCATCTGTGGACTCTGGGTGGTGACGGCCGGTCAGCGTAGGCTCTCAGTGTGACAAAAGTCGGCCCTGGTGGGGATGCTGCTAAAGCGGACGCTGTGACCGCTGGGAGGTGGCGGCTGAATGGGGACCGTCTGGGCCGGCCTCATAGTTTTGCTATGAACCTAAAACTCCTCTAAAAAATAAAATCTCCCCCCACCCCAAATGTGCCTGATCTATATCAAGAAGACCTTTAACTTGACTGGGAGATAGTTAAAAGACTAGAAGACTGGAGCTTGTCCCTGGCCAGGAAGTTTAGCATTGCAAGGACGTAAAGCCTCTGTGAGCTGATCTACGTTCAATGAGATTGCAGTCAAAATAAGAAAGGCTATTTCCTGACCTTTCTAAAATAATCGAAAAGTTAATAGAAGAGTAATATGGGAGATATATTATAAAACTATAATAAATCAAATAAAATGATACTGGTACAAAAGTAGATAAACTGCTTTTTAAAAGACCCAGCAGAGGAGTTCTCATTGTGACTCAGGGGGTTGAGAACCTCATAGATTCCATGAGGATACGGGTTCGATCCCTGGCCTTGCTCAGTGGGTTAAGGATCCGGTGTTGCTCCAAGCTGTAGCATAGGCTGCAGATGTGGCTCAGATCCCACGTTGCTGTGGCTGTGGCGTAGACCGGCAGCTCCAGCTCCAATTGGACCCCTAGCCTGGGAACCTCCATAGGCTATGGGCGCAGCAGTAAAAAGAAAAAAACATAAAAAATAAAAAACCCAGCAGAGTCTGGAAATAGAGTCTAAAACACATAGGAATTGATTAGAAGAAAATATTTTAAGTACTAATAATGATAATAAGCAAGAGTTATTGAGTATTATGAGCCAAAGCACAGCTCATTAGCCTTAATTTTTTTCCGTAACTTTTCACACCAAAATTAAGTTCAAGCAGATTCAATATGATTTTTAAAAACAATCTTCAAGTAGGCTAAGGCCTCAAAAACCAAAAAGTCGTAAGGAAAAACAATCAATTTGACTGCATTAAGGGGTTCCCTGGTGGCCTAGCGGATTAGGGGTCTGCCATGGCAGGGGTTCGATCCCTGGCCTGGGGACATCTGCATGCCGCAGGTGTGGCCAAAAATAAATGTGAGTGTGCTAAGATTGGTAGGAGAAAAGTCATGGACAAACTCACAGTAAGTAAAAGCTAAAGGAAAATTTGCAGCACCCGTGGGAGGGCCCATCCTCACCTGCTCAGCTCTAACAAGGGGCTGTGGTGACACCAGGGGTCTGGGGCTCGGCCTCACCCGTCACCGCCTCCTCGGGTCCTTCCCCTCGTTCGTCTGTCTGGCAGGACTTCCCTGGAGCCCGCACCTGCTCTGCTTGCAAGGTGAGCACAAGGCGGTCCGCGCGCACGCAGAGCTTTGGGTTAAGCGGCCGCGACACTCGCAGCGGGGTAGTGGGCACAGGCTCCCTGCCCTGCAGGAACTGGGCTCTGAGGTGGAGGTGCCTGGGGAACCTCTCAGAGCAGGTGACTGTGGAAGGTACATTTCTCTTAATCCGAGCGCTGCGAAGCAGCGGGACCAAAAAGACCCCGAATGTTTAAGCGCCAAATAATTAAAAACACACACGCGTGTGTGAGCCTCGCACGTTCTGCTGCAGTAAAATTGCATCAGCCGCTTTGGAAGCTTCGGCCTCGGCTCCGAGCGCTCCAGGGGACCTGGCTGCCAAAGAGGAGTCAAGCTTCTGCTTCCAGGGGCACCAGGAGGGGCCAGTATAACCAGGGCCTTGTACCAGGACAGGGGGAACCAAGGGGCTCCCCGCGGAGCAGGCCTGCAAGCCAGGGGCAGAGGTCAGGAGGGCCCGCTCTGCGGTGGAGGTCGGGCTGGGGGCCTGCCTCGTCCCCAGGTCGCTCCGTCCTCCCCTCCGACACTGCCAGCACCTTGTTTTCCCCGCAGCTTCTCCCCCCACGACATGGTTTCTCTCTCTGCAGCCCCTGGGCATGCTCAGAGGCACCGTGTACGGTTAGAGGTGCAAAGCCAGCTCAGGGGTGAACCTGACTGCAGGGCCAGGCTGCGTGGACCGCGGCCAGCGCTGTCCCTCCTGGCTCATTTTGCTTCAGTTCCACACCTGCCAAATGAGGGTGATGATTCTACCTGCTTGTCTCTGCTTGAGATTCCCTAAAAGCAAGGAGCAGGAGTGCGGGTGGAGAGGTGAGGACAGAGGCTTAAAGCATGTGGCAGCCGGGGCTCAGCCTTCGGGAGCCTGTGCTGAGCGGGGCTGGGCCCAGACCAAATCCGGCCCTCCGCCTGCTTTTATAAATAAAGCTTTATTGGAACACAGGCGTGTTCTCCAAGTGAGGCCCGGGGGGTGGGCAGGAAGCCCGCAGGCTGCTGGTCCCACCCCTCAGCCGACCACAGAGGCCGGCAAACCCCCTCCCTCGTGCCTTAGATGCTGGACACAGTCAGCCGTGACCTTGTGTGTCAAGCTACTGGCCTCTCCAGCAGGGCCCGCCAAGAGCAGCCCAGCTCCACAGAAGGGCCTTCCAGGCGGGGCCGCCCCCCCTAGCAGCCCAGGAGGTATCTGGGAAGCCGGCCAAGGTGGCAACTTTTCCACATCTTACTGCTGGTTCTCCGCCCAGAGCGAGGGCAGCCGGCTTGCCTCTCCCCCGGGGAAAGGGACCAGGGTTCTAGTCTTTGGGGGACAGAACTGGGACATCTGCTTCAGGATCCGAGCAGCCATGTGGCATCGGCTGCTGGGGCTGGGGTTCAAGGCCATCTGTGCAGAGAGAGACAGGGACTCAGCCAAACCAAGGGGCCGCTCCGCCTTCCCTCCAGGTCCCCCTAAGCGAGCTGGGGTCCGATGGAGAGAAACGCTGAAGGGGAATTTAAAAGAGCAACAGAGAAAGAGGAAACCCTAGCAGAGGATCTTCACCCACGCAGGGCCCCTCACCACCCTGGGGGCTCAGTTCTGAACTCACCAGGCACCTAGCCCCAACTCTGGTGAGTTCAAGACTTGTTGGTAAAACATTTTGAATGCCCCAGCATATGTCTATTTGACACGCCATCCAGGCGTTCTAAAACACGTTTGTGTACCACGTAGAGTGCTGAGATAAAATGCACCCAACAGAAGCACTGGCACCTCCCGGCTGGCCCTCTGGGGCTCCCCACCTCCTTCTGCGCACGCCCTGCTGGGCACCGACGTGGCCCCGAGATCCTGCACGGGCCGGGCAGCCCCGCTTTACAGCAGCCTCCACAATGCGCTTCTGGGTATGAGTTCATTTGAAGAGAAGGGTCTGTGGCCCCAAAGAACTGCGAAACCCACAGCCCTGGAACGTCCAGACCGGCCCTCTTTTGGTCGGAGCGTGCTCTGCCCTAGATCACCTGATAAGCTATCTCTGTCTCTCCAAGAACCAGGGAGCGACGCATCCCTGGGCTGCGTTCCAGGTGTGCCTTTTAGCACGAACTTTCTGGAGGTGATGCTTTAGGGTAAGGAAATGACCCTCAGGCACTGGGTGCCAGCGAAGCATGGTGTATTTGGGGTGAGGTGTCTTTTGCTTCATCAGAACTCACCCACCTCAGGGCGCCTGTGGATGATGGTTGTGGGTGGGTGGGTGGGGACCAGCTCTGAGGCTGCAGGGAAAAGGCTCAGCTGACGCCCCAAGTGACGCCTTGGGGCTCTGACACCCAGGCCTCCTCCGTACCCCTCCCGCTCTCAGCCCGCGGCCCCAGCTCAGTGTGCTTCTCCTCTTTCGCCTCCATGGCTCCAGCCCACCTCCCCTGGGGACCCTGCCCCAGCCCCCGGGCCCCGCACCGCGTCTGGGGGATCGCCGATCCCACCCCGGAAACCGTCAGGGGAAGCCCGCCCAGGTCTGCGGCGTGGCCTCTACCTGTCAAGACAGCCACGGTCATGAGTCCAGAGCCAGCCAGAACCACCCAGAAGCTTCTGCCCCAGCAGCAGAGGCTCCTGGTTCCGTGGTCAGTCAGAGCACCGTGCCCCACACCCACATCCCGCGGCTCTCATGAATCACGCCCGTCACCCCAGTGTGCCCGGGGGACGCCCCTTGCCTTTTGTCCTTTAAATGGCTGAAAAAAACTAAAAACCGCCTGCAGATTCCAGAGTCCAAAGCGCAAATTTACAGCCAGAAGACCTGGGCAACGTTTATTCATATCAGTTGTAACTTAAGCGGTTCCCAACAGCAGTAGCTCCCTGAGAGGTGTCACCCAGGTGCTCCAGCTGCCCCCCCCCCGCCCCCCGCAACGGAGCCGGCCTCCCGGGCCCCCCAGCCCGCCCCAGCCGAGACTCAGAGACCTGACGGCCCAGGCACCTGCGGGAGCTGGCAGAGGGGCGCAGCCCGACCCCCAGAGCAGCTGACTCTGGCCCAGGCCGGGACCGGCGGGGCTTGGTGGGGACCCCGGAGAGCTTCTGGTTTGGGTGCCGGGCACAGGGAAGGCGGCCGTCCAGGGTCTTGCGGGTGGGGAAGCCCCGGCCCCTGCGCCCCGGCCCCTGCGACCCCGCGCACTCACCGCCGCAGAACACGTTTTCCCGGAGGTCGCTGGCGGTCGTCGGCCACACCAGCAGGGCCAGCACGGCCACGGGCAGCAGCGCGGGCCCCATTCCTGCAGCAGGCCTCCTCCTGGCGTCTGGCTTCTGGGCTCACCGCAGGGAGTGGCAGCCGAGGTCCCGCTCCCACCACCACACCCCGCGTCGCCCGGGCGACCGGCGCCCTCCCTGCAGGTGCGCCTGCCAGGCATCCAGGTGCGCGGCTGCCTCGGCCCCACCCCCACCCCAGCCCCCAGCACCGCCCCAGCCACCAACCCCGTCCCGGGCCCCCCTCCCCCTCCCGGATGTCCAGCCTCCTTCCCAAGTCTCCCGTGTCCCACCCCTTGGGCCCCACGCCCACCCCAAGCCCCCACGCCTCCGGCCCTGAGCATGGGCTTTTCCCTGCAGGCGCCCCTGGGAGCCGCAGCCGCCCCGGTGCATGCACCCCAGCTTGCCGGTGAAGCCGGGAGTTCCCGCTTGGCCACCCTGGGCCTTGTTCTCAGCGGCCGCAACAAGCAGAAGGATTGTTCTCCTGGGTGTTGGGAGAAGGCTGCTGTCACTCCGGCTTTTCTAGGCTCTGTGAGGATGCTGGCCCTTCCTCCCCCAGCCTTCCCTCTTCCCCACCCCCCTCTCCACAGCCCCCAGTCCCCTTCCTTTGGTCCCTTCCCTTCCCACCTTGTCCCCACCCACCCCAAAAGCTCAGTTCCAAAGTGGCTGATGAATGCCACATTTACATTTTAGCAGGAACTGCCTTAAAAATCAGCAGGGCATCTTTGGTTGCAAATGACTCTCATGAAAATCCTAGGAAAAGCAGCCAGACTGGGGGCCTGGGTAACCGGACCTCCATCCCTGGCCTCTCGCCCCCTCCCCGCCCTGCTGCAGGCAGAGGGGCGGTGGCGTGGCTGGAGAAAAGCGGATGGGCATTTCAGTTCAGCGAAGGAAGTGCTTTTTTAATTTATGTTTAATTAATTATTTTTTTTTGGCCACCCTGAGGCATATGGAGTTCCCGGGCCAGGGATCAGATTCGAGTCACGGTTGTGACCTAGGCTGCAGCTGTGGCAAAGCCGGATTCTTAACCCATTGTGCCGGGCCAGGGAATCGAACCTGCTTCCCGACGCTCCGGAGACTCCACTGATCCCACTGCGCCACAGCAGGAACTCCAACGCTTTTTAAATTTCCTCCAGGTGGTCTGAATAATTTCCTCCAAATTCAGCTGACCTCCGTTTTCTCTGAAGGCACAGAAAGTGCCAGCTGTGCAGTCTGCTTTTGAGCATCTGGTCTCTAAAACAAGGCTGGCGCAAAGAAGGTGAAAGTGGGGAATATCTGGAGGGAAAGGCCTGAAAGGGGAGAGGTGAAAGAAAGAGATAAAAAAGGAAATGGGGAGGGGAGGGACGTCCCAGGATCACCAGGTAACCACAGCCCCGACCAGATTAATCGTAGCTCTAGGGAGCCCTGGTACCTTGCAGCGGAGAACACTATTAGAAAGAAAGTTTGGGGTGCTCACCGTTTATTGCTTTGGGTGTGTCACTGCTCCCAGGCTCTCTGGGAGAAAGATGAGGAAGTCTATGTACAAAGCACCATGCAGTACTCATGCAGACACACGCGGCTGCATCACGCTCACCTGGACACACACACACACACACACACGCCCCTCTGCACAGGCTGCGTCTTACCACCGTGCAGACATGCTCACCTGGGCACACACACACACACACACACACACACACACACACTCTGCACAGCGTTGTCGACGGAAGAGTTGACACGGTGCCCCCAGCAGATCCAGCCCTCAGGTTCTTTCCACCACCCTCCCTTTCCAGTAGGTAAGTCTCTCCTCTGACAGCCAGAAACCAAGCTCCTTTTTCCCACCTAGTGTCACTTCGCTGCTCCGTCCCCCTGCAGATGCCCGCAGGCGTCCGGTCACCCTCAGGGCCCTGCTGCCCACCACTCGGCCCCCAGCTGCGTCATGTAGTCAGGGCTTAGAGAACAGGGCTTGGTTTTGAGAAATGATAGCCTCGTGTCATGCTCGCCGTCGTCGTCCTCTCGGCAGTGTCCGGTCCTGCAGGTGGGAGCCGAGCCCGGGGAGGCCTGGCCATTTGCTCGCGTGCACCTGCTTGCTGCCAGGGACCAGGATTTTCTTTTTAGTCGGGGCAGCGGTGTGCTCAGCTGTAGGATTCCAGTTTCTAGTCCCTTTGCTCCCGGGCACGGCCCCCGGGCTAAGCTGTGGCCAGCGGGATGTGGCAGGAATTGGGTGGGGAATACCCACTGAAAGCAGGACAGCGCCATGGGCCCTTCTCACCTTTCCCTCGCTCTTGTTCCTTCGGGATGTGGATCTGATGGCTGCAGGCCTCCTGGGCCCCGAGGCAGCCTCGAGGCTGGAACACGGATGCAGGGCCAGAAGCCGAGCACCTGGATCTTGATGCCTTCAGGCAGCTTCCAGACCAGCCTGAGACTGCTGACTTTGGGCCTTCTTTTAGCATAGAAGTTCATTTCCGTGGAGTCTAAGCCATTGTCAGTTTTAGTACCTGTGGCTAGAAGCTGGATGCAATTCCTAGCCAAAGCACAGCACGTCGGTCCCGCTCCGCCCCATTAAAGAGTCTACTAAGGCCACAGCGCAGAAGTGGCAACCCCAAGGTCCCCCCACCCCTTGGCCCAGCTGATTGGAAAGGGGGGGACACCCAGTTTCAGAGGATCCGGTCAGTAAGCTGGGCTGGACAGTTTTCAGGAGCAAGAGCTAAGGGCCTTACCGGGGAGCCGGAAGGAAGAGAGGAGAATGGAGCAGGCGACCGGGTCCCATGGAAGCCCGGGTGCGAGGGCCTTCTAAACCCCACCCAGCCTGGCGTCCCTTCCTCAGCGCCGGGGTCTCTGGATCCGTGACAAACGTCCAGTTTCCTTTTATCTGCAGGCCCGCCATCCACCTGTCACACAGCCTGGGCACCAGCAAGGCGTCCCTAGGGCCCGTATCTGAGTCATTACCGGTTCTCCTGATTTTGGGTCCTAAACGTTTCTGGAACAGGTCTCCAGCTCCACCCCCACCCCACCTCCAGCTTCCGGCCCCCAGCTCCAGGAGTCCTGGCCGGTGTGCCTACAGCCCCTGACCCACCTGACCTCTAGCTGTGTGTGGCCAGAGAGAGCTTTTCACAAACAAGCCTTAGGCTGTGATGAAGGTGGTGTTTCCAGAAAGATGTTCAGTAAATGGTCTCGGGATATATGTCACACCAGGAAAGGCTCCAGATGGATCTGGAAACAAAATCAGAAAAATAAAAAAGTTATAGAATAATTTTTTATATAACTGAAGAAGGGGACAGGCCTTTCTAATAATTACCAAAACCCCTATAAAACAGGAGAGAAAGCACCCTATAATCATTTTTAAAAAACAGGGAGTTCCCTTTATAGCTCAGCAGTAACAAACCCGACTAGTATTCATGAGAACACGGGTTCGATCCCCGGCCTTGCTCAGTGGGCTAAGGATCCGGTGAGCTGTGGTGTAGGTCGCAGATGCAGCTTGGGTCCTGCGTGGCTCTGGCGCAGGCTGCGCAGGCTGGCAGCTGCAGCTCCAGTTCAACCCCTAGCCTGGGAATGTCCATATGTCGCAGGTGCGGCCCTAAAAATACCGCAATGACAAAAATCATTTGGCAGAAAGCAGAGGATTTGGGGCCACAAAACCACTCTGGACAAAACTGTAATGACGTCGTTACGCCTTTGTCCAGACAGAGCGTGTGGCTCTAGGAGTGAAGCCTGATGCAAACCGTGGACTTTGGGTGATGATGACGCGTGAGTGCGGGTTCATCGACTGTAACAAGTAAACCAGTCACACAGATGTGGGGACGTGGATAAGGGGTGAGGCTGTGCGCCTGTGGAGGCAGAGGGAACATGGGAAATCCTTACAGTTCTGCTCAGTATTGCTGGGAACCTAAAATGGCCCTAAGACTGAAGCCTATTAAAAGCTAAAAAGTAGGAGCTCCTGCTGTGGCTCAAGGGGGTCGGTGGCCTCTTGGGAGCACTGGGATGCAGGTTCGATCCCCAGCCCAGCACACTCGGTTAAGGATTGTGACCTTGGCTCGGATCTGATCCCTAGACCCAGACTCCATGTGCTGTGGGACAGCCAAAACAGGGGGCTAAAAAAAAGTAAAATAAAATAAAAGCTAGCAACCTAATTGAAAGCTGAGTAGGGATTGGAGCAAAAAGACTAGCAAAATTTAAAAAGCTGAGTTCCCATCGTGGCGCAGAGGTGATGAACCTGACTAGTATCCATGAGGGTGAAGGTTCGATCCCTGGCCTCGCTCAGTGGGTTAAGGATCCGGCATTGCTGTGAGCTGTGGTGTAGGTCAAAGACGTGGCTCGGATCTGGTATTGCTGTGGCTGTGGTGTAGGCCGGCAGCTACCGCTCCAATTAGATCCCTTGCCTGGGAACCTCCATATGTTGCAGGTAAGGCCCCAAAAAGACCAAAAAAAAAAAAAAGAAAAAGAAAAAAAAAACTGATGGGGGAGGAGTTCCCTTGTGACTCAGTGGTTAATGAACCTGACTAGGATCCATGAGGATGTGGGTTTGATCCCCGGCCTTGCTCAGTGGGTTAAGGATCCAGAGTTCCCGTGAGCTGTGGTGTAGGTTGCAGATGCGGCTCAGATGCTGTGTTGCTGTGGCTGTGGTGTAGGCCGGCGGCTGCAGCTCCTATTTGACCCCTAGCCTGAGAACTTCCATATGCCATGGGTGCGGCCCTAAAAAGCAAAAAAAAAAAAAAAAAAAAGAAGGAAAAAACAGGACGGAGTGAAGCACCAGCTCACACATCTCTGGTGGGAGTGGAAGCAGGTAGGACCTCGACAAAGGGCATCTGCTCACGTCCGAACAGTCACTTAGATCACAAGTCCACACTGGTCCCACGGCCAGCGGCCTCGGCCACACACACACGTGCAGAGCTGCAAAATGACACATGCAGAAAGTGATCTGCTGCAGCATTTTTGGAACAGCCGCGACTGGAAGCAATCTACGCATCGTTAGGAAGTGGTTGCTGCACAGGTGCAGTGAACTGCTGTGTCAAGAAAAACAGAAACCTCCTGCAGAATGATGGAATAACCCTCGAAATAGATGTTCACGTTTTTTAAAAGCTGCAAACCATTGCTATAACGTAGTGTGCTACCTTTTGGAAAAATACCGTATTTCTGGAAGGATACTAAGATACTCTTAATATCCATCTGTCTGGGTGGAAGAACTGGTAGTGGAAGACTCAAATAATAAAGGATGGAGGACAGTGACAGGACTGTGTGTATGACTCAAGGTGGCCCTGAGAGTTTATGCCAATCAGGGGACCCAGAGTTTCAGGAAGGGGCTGGTCACTAGAAGACCAGCCATTAGATGGGTGAGGCCCCGCTGTAGAGCCCCAGGATCTGTAACTAGTTACTTATGATGGAACGGGATAACGTGAGAAAAAGTATGTGTGCGTGACTGGGTCACCTTCCTGGATGGTGGAAAATTGACAGAACACTGTAAACCAGCTATGATGGAAAAAATAAAAATCATAAAAAAAAACCGTTAGACTGGTTAGGGGGTGAGGGCTTTGAGCCCGGTGCTCCCAGCGCCTCCTCTGACCCTGCAGGGAAGGGAGGGGGCTGGAGCTGGAGCTCAGTGTTGCAGGTGCTGAGTCAGCACCTCCGTACATGACGAAACCTGTACCGACTCTGGACGCTGAAGCTCAGGGGCGCTTCCGGGCTGATGGACACTCTGACCTGCCAGGATGGTGCTGACCCCAGCTCCACCCAGAAGGGGCCGGGGGCTCTGTGTTTGAGACACACCCAGACCTTGCCCTGTGTGTCTCTCCATTTGGCTGGTCCTGGGTCGTGTCCTTTATGATTCAGCTGTAACCATAAGCACAGCACTTGCCAGTGCTCTGTGGATTAGCCAACCTGAAGCGAGTCATGGGAAGCCAGAGACTTGTAGATATTTTGTCAGAAGCCTGGGTGGCCTGGGGGCCCCACTGGTGGCTGGCGTCTGCAGGGGCAGCCTTTTGCAAGGGGCTGAGTTTTGCCGTAACTATTTGTACTTTTCTTTAAAGTGTATTTCCTATTTACAACGAAACACATAAAATTGAAAGATAGGTAGCTTTAACTCCAGGTGAAACAGATGGTACAGGAAAGCATCGTCCTAACCTGAAGCAAACCAGAAAGAGGCAGAATTTTAAGCAGCGAATGGACCTTAAGAAAAAAGACTTTCCATCATTGATTCGTGGCGGGGTGGTCCCTGCGGAGGGGCGAGAGGTGAACAAGTCGCCGCGCTGTGTATCCTTGGCAACCTTCTCCTTTCATGCTCTGTCTGATCTCGCCGGGCCTGGAGCACACAGACCTCTAACCCTCCAAGTCAGAAACGCTGCAGCCACCTGGCGAGACACGGGCGTCCAGGCAGAGCTACTCAAGTGGGGAAGAGATTTACGCTTACAGAAGCTGCGTTCCCAGCCTGGAGACGCCGCTGGCCTTGGGCGTGTTGGATTTCACCACCCCGGAGAGGAAAGGCTTGTCCGAAGCAGCAGCACAGGAGCTGGAGAAGCAGGGGCACAGGTGCGCGGGCGGGGGGCAGCCCCTCAGAAAACCCTCCCCACCGGGGTGGCCGTCCCCACCTGCATCCTTCCGCTCTCTGGGCTTTTTCTCCTTCTTGCATCCTCCCCTCTCCCCGGGGCTCTTCTGCCGCACAAAACAGAAAAAGCGAGGGAAAGCGCTTAGCAGGTTGTTTTCCCGAGGCCACGGGGAATCAGTCCCGAGGCCCAAAGCTGGGCAGAGCTGGGAGACCAGCACATCCACTGGGGACGACCCCGGAGCCGTGCAGCGAGGATTGTGTCGGGCTGGGTTTGTGTTTCAGTTTCTGACTCACCAGGTTAAACTGGGCGCTTTCTCTGAGTCTGTTACCTGTGTCAGATGGGCGTTGTAGCTGTCCTTTCCTGCTACGGGTTAGGGTTAGGGTTGGGTTAGGGTTAGGGTCAGGGTCAGGGTCAGGGTTGGGTCAGGGTCAGGGTCAGGGTCAGGGTCAGGGTCAGGTTCAGGGTTAGGGTTAGGGTTGGGTTAGGGTTAGGTTAGGGTTCACGTGTCTGCAGGACTCGGCTTCCTCACCACAGACGGAGCAGACATGGTTAAATGGCCCCTGAGAGCATTTCCAGCTGTAATTCCAGCAATCGTCCTGGAGATAAAAGCCACCAGAACAAAGCTTGACATGACAGGTCTCTTTTCCACGGACAGCTGGCCGCTCTCAGCATTCATCACCCGACAAGGCGCCTCATCACGTCCCATGTGCCACGGGACCACGGGACCCGTGACCCGGGGAAGAAGTGCTGGCCAAACTAGTGACCCACCAGACGTCTCGCCACCCTCGCGCTGCCTGTCCCCGCCCTGCAGCAGGTGCGGTCCCCAGACCTCCGTTCTGGCCTCAGCTGGACCGGGCTCGGAAAGCATCTGTGCCCTGTGGCCTGAGGCGCTCGGGGCGTGTGTGGCCACCTCACACCAGGGAAATAACGCGCAAACCCATCGGAAGCAATATTGGGTTTGCATTTTGCATGTTTTCCCCGCTTCCTCTGGAAACAATCGAAGCCGGACATCTTGGGGACCTGCCTCACGCAAGCACCGTGTCACCGGAGCACCGGCGTGAAAACGCGTGGTGCTGATCTGAGGCCCCGGGTTGGGGCGGGAGAAGGGGTGGTGGCGGGGGACAGCCTCCTTCACAGGCCCCAGTGTCCCCCCAGGGCCCGCCTTCCTGTACGGAGTATGACATATTCTTTTAATGCTGATCAGAGCAGCACACGTAGAGAGTTTAAACTGATGCCGCGTTTCTACGGAACAGCTCGTACCCGTAGCGCTTGGAGGGTCAGCGTGAGGCGCTTTCTAGGCTGGAGGAGGGGGCGAGCCGGCTGCACGGCCCCCCCCTTCCCGGCGGCTGATGGCACATGTGACAGTGCTGTGTTCACTGCCCGTGTCGTGACACTTCCGCGGCCGAGCGTCAGCCATGACCTCCCGCTGCAGTGCGCCGCAGCTTTTCTCCCGTCAGTGGTGGGTGGCTTTCCCTTCTCACACCGAGTCCCCACAGAAACCCTCTCCTCCGGGCGGGGTCACGCCGCGGGGAACCTGTCTGAGGGGTCCTGGGCCCCAGGCTACCTTCTTTGTCCAGCTCCCACTCCAGGTGTCACTCACTCCAGGAGTCACACACTCCAGGAGTCACACACTCCAGGAGCTTCTACGAGAGGGGGCTTTAGAGACCCTTTTGGAGACCGTGTACAGTTAGAAATAACTTTATTCCACCCCCACTGACGGCGTGACCGGGCTTCCAAGTGGGACTCATTTCCCTGCGGTCTGAATTCCCAAGGCTCGTCCCACTGAGTTACACCTTCGGCTTCGTTGTTGACAGTGGCCACGGCAACGCTGCTCACCTCATCTGTCCCCCACGGCCCCACCTGCGTCCCCCCCAGCCTCATCCGGGGGAGCAGAGACGCAGTCCCAGCTGCCCTGCACTGGTATCAAGGACACGTCCCTGCCGCTGGGCCTCCGGGGGCTGGTCCTGCCGGAGCTGAGCGGCACGGGCCCCTGAGTTGGGACAGTCCCTGGGGACACGGCCGCTCTGACAGGGTGAGGACTCTTGACCTCGGGGAGCTGGCAGCTGTCCTTGGCCGCAGGGATCCCCCACCCCGCCAGCCCTCCTCCGCCCGCAGCCCGCAGGCCTCTCCGGCTGCCCCGCTCCGGCTCCCGCAGGCGACGCCCGTAAAGCTCCTGCCTTGTGAGCCTGCTGCAGCCACGACTGGTCCTTCCTCTTCTCTCCGGCTTGATGTATTCACACCTTTGAAAAATCCCTATGCCTTCATTCCGGTGGGACTTTCCTCCGAGCTGCTTTCTCAGCCCCTGGCGGTCGGATTCATCAAAGGCGCCTCCAAACTTGCAGGGAGAGGCTGCGAGCATGTGCTTCCATCCAGGCCCTAAATGGACAGGAAATTGTCATTCCTTTTTCTTTGGTCTTTTTAGGGCCATACCCGCAGTGTATGGAGGTTCCCAGGTTAGAGGCTGAATCAGAGCTGTAGCCGCCGGCCTTCGCCACAGCCACAGCAACGCAGGATCCGAGCCGCGTCTGCGACCTACACCACAGCTCACGGCAACGCTGGATCCTTAACCCACTGAGTGAGGCCAGGGATCGAACCTGCCTCCTCATGGATACTAGTCAGTTCGCTTCTGCTGAGCCACGATGGGAACTCCAAAATTGTCGTTCTTGCCATTTAAATTTTTATAGAATTTGAAAAATGGCAAACGTCTCAGATATTATGCATTCTACACATTTGCTTTTTATTTTTGATTCTTATTTTTGGCCATGGCTTGCAGCGGCTTGACGCGGGATCTCAGTTCCCAGAGCAGGGATTGAACCCGGGTCTCTGTGGTAGAAGTGCCGAGTCCTCAGCACTAGACCACCAGGGAACTCCCACACTTGTCTCTTGTACGTGAATGTCGGCCACGTGGCTTGTGAAAAGCCAGAGAGAAGCGTTTGGTCGTGTGACGGGCTAGACATGCAGACCAGGACCGCGTATAAACACAGAACCCCAACTGCACCTGCAGCAGCCAGGCTTGGACACCAGCTCCTTCTCCACCCGACCAGCCCAGGAAGCCAGCCCAGCTTCCAGGAGGTCAGACCTCTGTCCCTCGCCACCAGCTCGGGAACCTCAGCAATAGCCGGACCACAGGGGCCGGGACTCGGTCATGCTCTAGCATCTTCCCCGAGTTCTGTCCCTGTTTTTAACTTAGGGCCAACTAGCGGAGGCCTGAGACATTCCCCTTTAGGGGTCCCTGCACCCACAGCCTCCACCACCAGGACGCCCCTGAGCACCCCCTTCCATCATGAACACCCTGCCCGCCTGCGAGTCTCCGCCAAGCACCCGTGAGGGCGGCTGACCCCCGCGCTCCCTCCGGCTCTGGGGAACAGCCTCTGTGCGCCCCGCTTTGGGCCCTTCATTAATTCCACAGCAGGGGACAGGACGTGGCTGTCCCCCTCTGGTCGTTCCCCGAGCTAGCCCAACAGTCGCCCTGTCCAGAAGCAAACCACGGTGGCTTTTTCCAAATAGGCCTTGGTCATTGGTTGCAGCTACGGCGGGGCTGGCCAGGCTTCCTGGGTCGCTGGGCACCTGCCTGACTTTTCAGATTGCTTTCTCAGCTCCAAACAACCAATTTGCAACTAAACCATTTGAGGATTTTTTTTTTTTAATGGCCAAACTGCAGCATATGGAATTACTTATGGATTCAGTTAACTGATTCTGGCCAGGAATTGAATCCAAGCTACAGTTGCGACAGACACTACTGCTGTGGCAATGCCAGATCCTTTAACCCACTGGGCCGGGGATAGAACCTGTGTGTCCTCAGAGACCCAAGCCACTGCAGTTGGGTTCTGAACCCACTGCACCACAGCAGGAACTCTTTGAGGATTATTTTTGAACTCGGCACTTCCGCGCTGCAGGTGACCCATATCCACACCCGTTTCTATTTGGGGGCCCATCTCACCTGTGCACCACATCCCTGGGGCAGCCTTTCCAGAAGCCGAAGCTGACCGGCCCACCCCTCCGCACCCCTCCGTAACGTGGGGGTGGCCCGAGTCCCAGTGGAGGCTCAGGTGTCTAGGGCATGATCTGTGTCACGGCTGGGTGCCCTCAGGTGTGAGTAAGCCCTGATTTATGAGGAGGCCGGCAGTTTGAATGCTGTTTCCTTCACTGTTCACACTGACAAGATGCAATTTACATACTGTTGCGTCAGACTGACTGAGAAGCCAGACACGTGACTTTCGCAGTAAAATCTCACTAGGTCTCCAAAGTTTTCCGTTGAAGAAGTTTTAAGGAAATATCTTAATCCTAGTCCTAAATTCAGACTCTTCCCAAAGTCAGATATTTCGGTGGCGACCTCAAGGGGGAACAAAAGGTACCAGATCCCCGTGAGGAAACTGGGTTATTTTTGCAAGAAGGAAACTATCACTGATTGGTCAGAGCTTCCATGATCTGGGGTTTGCCACTGTACCGCAAATGCTCCATAAATCTCAACGCTGAGACATGAAAGACCCTCTGCTAATCTTGATCTTGGCCAGTTATTTGGCCCTTCCCTCACGAATGGGCATTTCTGGTCCGTTTACCGCCCTCACCGGGGGACTCTGAACGTGGGAGTGCCCTTCTGCGGTATCTGCGACTTGGGGGTGAGTTTCCCCGAGGCTCTGGGGCTCTAAACTGGTGGCTGTGCCCCCCCCCCCTCGTTCTGAGAAGGGCCAGGGACCGCAGCTGTCTGCACACAGGTCTGTGCGCTCAAAGATCACCACCGGTTCTCAGAGAGGGGCCTGTGCAGCCTCCGCAAAATCCGGAAGCGGACCCTCCCTCCCCGAGGACCCCCCACCCCAGCCCCGCCACCGCCATGCGGAGCAGGCCTGGCGACTTGGAGCCAAGAGCTCTTCAAAAAAAACCAGCCTCGGCGTTCCTGTGGTGGCTCAGCGGAAACAAATCCAGCTAGTGTCCATGAGGACTCCGGTTCGATCCCTGGCCTCGCCCAGTGGCTTAAGGATCCGGAGTTGCCATGAGCTGCGGTGTAGGTCGCAGACGCGGCTCCGATCCCCTGTTGCTGTGGCTGTGGCGAAGGCCGGCAGCTACAGCTCCTGTTAGACCCCTAGCCTGGGAACCTCCATATGCCGCTGGTGCGGCCCTTAAAAAGACACACACACACACACAAAACTACTAAGCTGAGAACCGGCCGTGTACATACAGGCATAGCTTTCTAAACTGCAGATTATTAGCTGCTTCACAGCTGTGACCAGCATAATGCATTTTTTTAAGTGGCCTAAATGGTTTTGTTCGGCTCCCCTAGATCAGCCTTAATGCTCTCCCAGCAGGAAAATTATTGCAAAAAAAAAAAATCATTCTGACTGGAGAAGAAAAGAAAAATGTGTATCTTTCACCAAATGCTAAAAGATAAATATCTGAGAAGTCCCATTTCCGGCACCAGGTGACTTGCAAAGTGTGTCTGTGTTTTCTCTGCTGCCTCACTAGGGCACCTATGCAAAAGCGTGTGAGGATAAAAGCGAATACAGTGTTGATACGATTTTGCATTTCAAAGTAGCTTTAAGATACTGGTGCTGGTGCACTGGGCAAATGGAAATCATGTGGAAAATGGGTTAACGCGGTTATTTTAAATGAACAGAAACAGCTGATACTTAAAATATAAATTCCGAAGTGTTCCCCAACTGAAAAAATCCTGTTTAATGTAAGCAATCGAGTTCTAATTTTAAATCATCGACCTGCTACACTTGGGGGTTCTGAAACCTTGTTTTCCCGAAGCAGAAAATCCTGCACAGCCTGGTTTGAACTCACCTACTCGCTACCCGCTTCCCTTTGAACAAACAGAGAAGAGAAAGTACACGGATTTAATGCGATGCCTCCTGTAGGAGGTCAGTTTGTCAACATCCTCTGAAGGGCTCTTCAGGGACTCTCTCTGGGAGCTCCCACCGTGGCTCAGCGGAAACAAATCCGACTAGTATCCATGAGGTTGCGGGTTCGATCCCTGACCTTGCTCAGTGGGTTAAGGATCCAGCGTTGCCATGAGCCATGGTGTAGGTCGCAGACAAAGCTTGAATCTGGTGTTGCCGTGGCTGTGGTGTAGGCCGGCGGCTGCAGCTCTGATTCGAACCCTAGCCTGGGAACCTCCATATGCCGTGGGTGCGGCCCTAAAAAGACAAAAAAAACAAAGTTACCCTCAGCAAGGAGATCTCTCGACCTCCTCCTCCTCCTCGGCACTGTCACCGTCACCAAAAGGGTCACAATGCCTAGAAATGCAGTTAGAGATTCAGCTTGTGGCTCTGGCTGTTTTCGGAGCACGCGCTCGCTTGTCAACCTCATTAACAGGCCTTGTTTAGCAACTAATGTTTATAAAATGCATTACATATTCCTCAGACATGTGAAATGCGCTTAAATCTGCAAACGTGATTTCAGCCCATGTTGTCAAAACGGATCCCTGGGCAGCGCTGACAGCCGCCCTGGTGCCGCCACCCAGGCTCACACGGCGGTCACCGACAAGGCAATCCGGGTGCTGCTGGGTGCCCACCGTGATACTGTCGAGACGTCTGAGAAAGGCAAAGTAGGTTCTCTTCTTGTCGTTCTCTTGGCAGCCCGTCTCACATTAACCTTTGTGTTCTCTGAGACGATTCTTCTGTACGCCACCATGTGTACAAAAGAGGTGACGTGGGCACCGCATCAGCACAAGGCAGCAATCCCGGATTAAGAAGATACTATATAAAGCATATTTATGTCTTAATTGTCTCAAAAGCTTGGCACGGTCATTGAAAATTCAAAGGTCAAAAATGCTACTTTGTTTTTCTTATTTTTCAAGAAATCAAGAGGCCAACAACACAAAGATTGATAGAAATACATTTTCCTTGTCTCTTCTGCACATTATACTAAGTAGAGAAAGGTGTCAGGCTGTCAGGACTTTGTGATGTTTCTGATCCAGAGGTAAATATGCTTTAGTGTGCCCGCTAATAGAGACACTGCTTTATAAGTAACAGGACTAACAGACCAATGGTGAAAGAGGTCATCACGCAGGAGTGGGAAGTTGGAAAAGATGTTTAAGCTCAATAGCAATCAAATACAAATGAAAGCCCGAATTGAGATGTCACGACTCACCAACAGAATGATCACACATGAGAAATGTATCAGTCACGAGAACTGTATGAGAAAGAAGAAATGGGTCCAACCTTTCTGGGAATGTAACCCAAGGAAAAAAATCTCACATCCAAAGACACATGGATGAAGTTTTTCATGACAACAGCAGGTATAATAAAAAGATACCAATAGCCCCCACAGAACAGTTAACAGAATTATAAAAGTTGTATGATCATATATATTTAGTCAATAACACATAGCTATACACACTTTCAGAGCTAAGTATCAGAATAAGAGGGACAAACTACTATGCACAAAATAAGTGAGTGGAGTTCCCCTTGTGGCTCAGAGGAAAGGAATCTGACTGGTAACCACGAGGATGTGGGTTCGATCCCTGGCCTCACTCAGTGGGTTAAGGATCCAATGTTGCTGTGAATGGTGGTGTAGGTGCAGATGCAGCTTGGATCCCGCGTTGCTGTGACTGTGGTGTAGGCCGGAGGCAGTAGCTCCGATTTGAGCCCTAGCCTGGGAAATTCCATATGCTGCACCTGCAGCCCTAAAAAGACAAAATAAAATTAAAAAGCTGCAAGGATATACTGTACATCACAGAGAATAGAGCCAATATTTTATAATAACTATAAGTGGAGTATAATCTTTAAAAATTGTGGGTCACTTTGTTATACACCTGTAACTTATGTAAGATTGTGAATCCACTGTACCGCCATAAAAATAAATTTAAAAAATCCCATGAGAGGGGAAGAAAAAAAGAATCTCGACATGAAATTTGCACCGTAATAAAAATTAACTCAAAATAGATCACAGACACAAATGAAAGACCTAAAATCATAAAACCTCTTTCTAGAGGAAAACATAGACGAAAATCTTTGCAACTTGCAACCAAGGCAAAGATTACTTAGGACACCAAAACCCTAACCTGTAAAAGAAAAACAATTGATAAATTGCACTTCATCAGAATTTAAAACTTCTGCTCATTGCATGATGCTGACAGATATGAAAAGGCAAGCCACCTGCTGGGAGGAAAATATTTGCAAAACATGCACGTGAAAGACTTACTTCTTTCAAATGAAAAAAATTCTCAAAACTTGATAATAAGAGACATTAGGGAAATGCAAATAAAACTGTAATGAAATACTACTGCACATCTACTAGAATGGTTAGACATTAAAAAAACCCAACAATGCCAAGTGTTGGCGAGGATTCAAAACAATTGCTTCTCTCATACCTTCTGAAGCAAGTGCAAAATGGTACCGCCGTTATGGAAGGCAGCTTGGCAGGGTTTTTTTGCTTTGTTTTGTCTTTTTAGGGTCCTGCCCAGGGCATATGGAAGTTCCCAGGCTAAGAGTCGGATTGGAGCTGCAGCTGCCGGCCTACATGACAGCCACAGCCACGCAGGAACCGAGCTGCATCTGCCACCTACACAACAGCTCGCGGCAATGCCGGATCCTTAACCCACTGAGATAGCCCAGGGCTCGAACCCACATCCTCATGGCTATTAGTCAGGTTCGTTATCGCTGAGCCATGACAGGAACTCCTGGCAGCCTGGAAGTTTCTTACAGTTAAACACATGCTCCTTGTGTTACCCAGAAATGTGTCTCCTACTTACTCAAAGGAAATGAAACTTAGGGTAGCTCAAAAACCTGTGTGCGAGTGTTGACAGTGCTTCCTTCTTAGTCACCAACAAGGGGAAACAACCCAGATCAGGTGGGAGATGCACAGAGACCTGGAGCCGTCTCTGCAGAGGAATCCTACCCGACACCGAGCTCTTTGGCATTGCACTTGCTTCTCGATGCCATGTAAAGAGCACACCTGAGAAATTACTTACTGTAAGACTCCATCCATAGGACGCTATTCACATAACATCCTAGAAAAGAGCTCATTGGCCTCGCCAAGGGCCGGGGCTGGGGAAGGGGTTGACTGAAAAGGGACAGGAAGGAGTTTGGGGGAGATTTGGAACAATTCTATATCTGATTGAGGTGGTGGCTATCTAAATCTATGCATTACCAGAACTTAAAGACTTGTGCACTACTTTATGTTAATGAATAAAGTTTGTGATTTAGAGGAGGATGAAAAGGTTGTGGACGTGGATGGTGGTGATGGTTGCACAACAGTGCAAATGTATTTACTGCTACTGAACTGCACATTTCAAAATGGTTCAAGGGGAAAATTATGCTTTGTATATTTTGCCAATATAAAAACAAAATTGTGGGATTGCCCGTTGTTAATTTTTTAATATCCTATCCCACCTTTGGGTAGCAATTCTATGTAAAGCACATTCATTTCTGCTACCATTATCCGTCCTGCAGGATCCCGTTGAAACCCTTTTAAAAGCCAGCAAACAGGTCCAGGTAGGTCCAGTGACCCAAGCTGTGCAGCCTGCAGGTGGCGCCCTTCCCCTCGTGTTATCAGTCCGGATCACCTCACCTCCGGGCGAAGATTCCTTCCTTTTCCTTAGCCGAGTGACAGCAGAGGTGACTCCTGAAGCAACGTGGGGATTTGGGGGAACACGGTCATTAGGTCACTGATTAATTTTATTCAGTAGCCCGAGCAGAGATTTGAGTCAATTAGATTCAAAAGTCACTTTTAACAAATGCCTCTGTTCCATTAATTTCCCGTTACACAGGAAACAAAAGTTTCATGAAATAACACTTTAGCTCCGTGCAGTGTGCCCTGCTGGTTTGGTTCTGTTCTTTTAAAGCGCTGGTCATGAGCCACTCCACTGACTTGATCACCCATTAATCAGTGTGATTTTGCAAAACAACTCTAGTGAACCTGGCTACACACACTTCAGTGCCCCGTTAAAAGCATGAATAATGGGAAGACGGAAGGTTTCACAAAGAGCCTGTTCGGCCACTTGGGAATGGAATATTTTTTATTTTAAACTGTATTTTTAGATATTACTTACAGAATAAGTACTTTGCAAGGTGATGAGTATTGGTGAATTTATATAAATTACATTTTATTAAAATTTCCTTATATTGAATATAAAAGTGTATTTACTTATTTAACATTTTTAAAAGTTTCATTGAAGTATAGATGAAATGATTCAGTTATACATATACACACATCCATTCTTCTCTTTTTTTCCTTTTTAGGGCCCCAACTGTGACATATCAAAGTTCCAGGCTGGGGGGTCAAAACGGAGCTACAGCTGCCAGCCGCCGCCACAGCCACAGCAACACCAGATCCGAGTTGCATCTGCAACCCACACCAGAGCTCATGGCAACACTGGATCCCTAACCCACTAAGAGGGGCAGGGATTGAACCCACGTCCTCATGGATTCTAGTCGGTTTCGTTTCTGCTGAGCCGCAAGGTGAACTCCCTGAATATTTTTTTAAAGTTAAAAACTATTGAAAGAGGAGTTCCCGTTGTGTGTCAGGGGGTTAAGAACCTGACTAGTATCCATGAGGATTTGGGTTGGATCCCTGGTCCCACTCAGCTCAGTGGGTTAAGGATCTGGCGTTGCTGTTATGTAGGCCGACAGCTCTGATTTGACCGCTAGCCTGGGAACTTCCATACGCCTCGGGTGCGGCCCTAAAAAAAGCAAACAAAACAAAACAAAAAAACTATTGAAAGAAAATGTCTAACTGCTGTCTCATGTCCTACCTCTGTGACCAGCACCACAGCTGCTCCAACCATGTGGTGACCTGGCGGTTCCCCACACCCACACCTCCACACACGTCCCGCCCCAGGGCCTTTGCACGGGCTCCTCCTGCCTGAGGCATGTTCCCCCAGACAGCTGAGGACGAGGCCCTCACCTCCTCTAAGTCTGAGCTCCAGGGTCACCTTCTCAGTGACGGCCTCTCTGACCAGCGGGCTAAAACTGCAGCCACATTCTCAGGCAGCCTGGCCCTGCTCTCTCTGTCCTGCTCATGGCATTTTCACCTGCACTCCTTCATGTCTTTATTGTTTACCGTTTGCCCCCCGCCCACTTTAGACTCTAGCCCTACGGCGGCAGAAATCTTTGCCTCTTCTTCATGAATGCATCCAACTAGAACAGGGCAGCACCCACAGCTATTTAAGGTACTGATGGAAAGCCGGGTAAATGAACCGATGGATGTGTTTGTTTCTTAAGTATATTCTACAAATTAGAGTGACCGGATGCCAGCTTTACGTTGTATCTGGTCCAGTGAGGAGGAGCTGGGCACACAGTTCTGGGTCTTACCCATGCCCCCAGCCCCAGGCCCAGCTGATACCGTCGTTCTCAGAATGTCAGCCTCAGTGACACCTGCAGCAGAATCACTCTTCATGCTTAGTAGAAAATCAGATTCCTGGAGCCACCCTGGACCTGCTGACTTAGATATCTGAGTGCTTGGCTCAGCGGTTTGTATTTTAAACAAGTCCCACCCCCACTAGCCAGCTGTTTGGACTCTGCTCCTATCAGCATGCTGTCAGATTAATCCAGACGGGGTACACTCTACCAGCAGTAGCTGAGTGACGGTGGTATTGGTGATGGTGGTGGTGGTGGTGAAGTGATGGTGGTGGTGATGGCGGCAGTGACGGGAACAATCAGGTTGCAGGCACTGGTCGATACCTACCCACTGCCAAGCCCCACTTAAGTGCATTACTCATTCATCCCTGTCCACGGCCCCTGAGATCAGCACCACTGTCACCCTCCCTAATTCTGAGGACAGGGAGGCAGAGAAGAGGGACATATGTAATTTGTTTAAGGCCACGGGCTCCTTACAAGAAAGCTAGTTTAGCTGGTCTGGTTTCCTGACTGTGCTATTTCACTGCCTAAAGTGTGATTCAAATGGCTATTTCTTTTTTCTTTTCTTTTCTTTTTTTTTTGCTTTTTAGGGCCTCACCTGCAGCATATGGACGTTCCCAGGCTAGGGCTAGAATTGGAGCTGCAGCGGCAGTCTACAACACAGCTCATGGCAACACCTGATCCTTAACTCACTGAGGAAGGCCAGGGATCAAACATGCGTCCTCATGGATGCTAGTCGATTCATTAACCACTAAGCCGTGACGGGAACTCCCAAACGGCTATTTCTTTAAAATAAAAATAAAACATTTTTCTCATCTAGTAGACACAAAAGAAAATATGCAGTTAGGTCAAATATAGTCAAATAGGGAGTTCCAATCATGGTGCGGCGGATATGAATCTGATTAGGAGCCATGAGGTTGCGGGTTCGATCCCTGGCCTCGCTCAGTGGGTTAAGGATCCAGCGTTGCCGTGAGCTGTGGTGTAGGTTGCATATGCCACTTGGATCTGGCGTTGTTGTAGCTGTGGTGTAGACTAGCAGCTGCAGCTCCGATTTGATCCCTAGCCTGGGAACCTCCATATGCCACAGGTGCGTATCTAAAAAGAAAAGAAAAGAAAAAAAAAGAAAAGAAAACATAGGCGTTGTTGGTGGCAGAAAAGAAATCCGGAAAAGAGAAGTCAGAAACCACTACACAGGTGGTGAGCATGGGGCGCAAGAGACGGGGCGTCACACTGGGAAGGACAGCTCTCTGAACAGGCCCTTTGCTTCGCTCTGACAGGTTCAAACCAAGGCACTGTCACGGTTTCCCACGGGTCAGTCCATAAAGATGGAGGAAGAAGTCCAATGAAACACAAGCTAAAACAAAAGAGCCAAGAAGTGTGTTACGAGGAACACGGGGGCACGGAAGAGGGTGGTCAGGAAAGGACGGTGGCTCCGTTTTCTCTCCAGCTTCTCTGTCTTGCCCCACTGGCTGCTACAGCAAAGCACCGCCGGCCTGAACCGCAGACGTGTACTTCCGGTCATCCGAGGTCCGCACGCCAGCAGAGTGAGTTCTCGGTGAAGACCCGTTTCCAGCTTTTAGATGGTCGCCTTGCTGTGTGTTCACAAGGCGTCTCTTCCCCTAGGGGCGCGGGGCCACCACGGGGGCCTCACACTCATGACCTCACCTCACCCTGACCACCTCCCAAAGTCCCATCTCCTGACGTCTCACCAGGGTTTCGACGCAGGAATTGGACGGGGGGCGGGGCAGAGAGATTTGCTCAGTAACACACTCTAAAGCTAAAGGCAAAAGGAGGCTAGATTCCACACGAGGGGCTTCCTAAGGGCCAATCTGCGACAAGTTGAACATAATATAATAGCAATAATAACGGATTATAATTCCTAAAATATGAATCTCTATAATCAGTTCTATAACTGTCTAAATGTTAACACTAACTCTTTCCAGCAGCAAAACCTTTTTTTTTTTAGGTGTCTTTCTCTTTCTTTTCTTTTCTTTTTTTTGGTCTTTTCTGTCTTTTTTGTTTGTTTGTCTTTTTAGAGCCACACCTGGGGTATATGGAAATTCCCAGGCTAGGGGTCGAACTGGAGCTGCAGTGGCCGGCCTACATCACAGCCACAGCAATGCCAGATCCTTAACCCACTGAGCAAGGCCAGGGATCGAACCCTCATCCTCATGGGTACTAGTTGGGTTCATTGTGGCTGGGCCACAACTGGAACTCCCTATAGGTGTTTTTCATTTCAAACAAGACATACTTAAGTGACCCCCTCTTTTTTTTTTTTTTTGGCCACACCCACAGCATGCAGAAGTTCCCGGGCCAGGGATGGGACCCAGGTCACAGCAGGGACGATGCTGGATCCTTAACCCACTGAGCTACCAGGGAACTCCGTATAAGTGATCTTTTCAAAAAAGATCTTTGAAGTGCTCCAGGTATCTAATCCATCCTGAGGACTGAAAATCAACCAGGGCTTAGTCTGCGCTCTTGGATGGTGATGATGCCGTAAACCCAGACCTGCTCCCTCCAGTTGTTCATGCTGCTGTTCCCTAAACACCTCCCCTCCTCCAGCTCCCTGCATTGCTTGCTGTTGCTTCACATTTTTTTCTCCCTCTGGCCGGAGATAGCTTAAACCGCTGTTCTCATTCCCAGCACTTAGTGTGGCTCATAAATGGCAGGTGGTGAATGAAAAATTGAACAAACATTTGGCAAACGCCACTTGGAAGGACTGTTTAGACTATACACAGCCGGTAAATATCTAGTGCTCAGACCCCGGCAACCCACATTCCCTTCATTTTCTGCTGGTGAAAATTCCATCCTTTGGGTTGCACAATGTATTAGCCTGACTCTGAAGTCTCAAGAAGTCATCTTTGGACTCTCTCATTCCTGCCTCTTCTTTCCTGTTTTCCCAGGTTCCTCCCCGGGAAGGACATGGCCACTGGCATCTTTCAGGCCACTCTCCCAGCAGCTGTGTGCAGGGTCCTGGGGACCCCGGCTTGGGTTCCATGCCCACCCTGCGGGCAGCCTCCATGACAGTGGGAGCTGGAGGGAGGGCGGTGACTTCTCTTCCATGGTCTTATTGTTCTAGAAGGAACGAGGCAAAGAGTTTCTCCCATTTTTTAAAATCTTTGCAGGACAAAGATCCTTTCTCAAGTTTTAGAAGCCACAAGAACTTCATAGTGGAGTTTCTGTGTTCCCAGCACAGCAACAAGTGACTTAAAACATTGTGTCTGCCCTTCATGCATAAACAAGGCAGCTAAGGTCCAGACATGTGAGTGGCTGCTGTCAAGTTAGTCTCCATAAAAGTTACCCCAAATGCTCAGGGGTCCCACCAAAGTATGACTTCACAAGATTTATCACTTACCAAAATCCTAGACAGCAGTTTAATTTTTTAAATTGCAATAATCAATCACTGTATTTCTTTATCCAATCAACAGTCAGCACTTTAGGAGCTAAATTTATGGCTAAGAGAATGACAGTGCCAGCTTTGGAATGTAGCCTATTTGTTCTGGAGAGCTCGAACTTCCTTCCAGAAGAAGCTGTTTTCATGATTTTGTCCTGCAGATCTGGTCCGGGACTGGGCTATTCCTGTGTCAGCCACAAAGAGCTGGTGGCTAATGTCAGACGAGGCCTGCTGCGACAGGGCAGCAGCTTGGTCATTTTTTGCCTCCACCTCCCAGCCCCCGCCTGGCTCACTGCCGCACGTGGTGGCTGGGCAGGTAGCTCGTGTTCTAGTGGCAGTGAGTAAGCCAGATGCTCAGGTCCTTCTGGCTCTGGGAGGTAACCTTGAAGCCGAGGAGGGCACGCCCAGGTGACTACGTGTCAGCTGGCGCAGCGGGAGGGCGAGTGTGAGCATAGTGAGTATGCGGACAACACACAGCACTTGGCAGCGTCAGCGAGACAAGAGCGGGAGCCCGAACTCCTCTGGGACGCAAACGTGTACCACGGGCAATGGTGAAAGATGAGCTATAGTCATAAGCGGACAGAAGGCTTAATTTAGAAAGTGAACTTTTTCTTCTTGCTTTTACACACCTCCCGCTGTCATCCCTCACGCTGGGCAGTGACTCCACACCGGGAAGGACCAGACGGGAGCCAGCCCCTGGGCTGTCTGCTCAGGCAGCGAGGACGCCGTGTGAGCTCGGTCTCAGTCTCCGTCCGCCGCACACTTGCCTGTGCGGCGTGTCCTCTCCCTGCTTCCATCTGCACGACGCCAGTGGAAGAAGGTGACAAGGTTGGGGGTGGGGCGCAGCCAGCAGCATCTGCCTCGCCCACGAGCACCGTCCAGGTTAAGGCTTTAAACCTGCTTCTGAAACACCATGGAAAATACCAACGATGTGCGTGTCACACAGTAAGTCACTATTAGCAAACAGGATGAAGTCCTGTTTCAGAAACCATCCTTTTAAACTTAAGAAGGGGACTCTCTTGGGTGAGGAGCTCTGGTCTTATGATAAAAATAAAAATCAGCCTTAGTGCTGCTCTGTAATCAATTATCAGTTGCTATTGTAGGCTTATACTTAAATGCAAACTGAAATTGAAGCAAACAGTGAGACTCCAGAGCTTGGGTTTGTACACTGCCGCACAGTGGCTTGCTCAGGTGTGTATGGCAGTGCTGTTCCTAAAAACATTACTTATTTTATTTTTTGTCTTTTTAGGGCTGCACCCGTGGCATATGGAAGTTCCCAGGCTAGGGGTCGAATGGGAGCTGTAGCTGCCGGCCTGCACCACAGCAACGCCATATCCTTAACCCACTGAGAGAGGCCAGGGATTGAGCCTGCATCCTCATGGACACTAGTCGGATTAGTTACCACTGAGCCACAATGGGAACTCTGGAATATTCTTATTATTTATACATTTATTTATTGCTTTTTAGGGCCGCACCTGTGGCACTTGGAAGTTCCCAGGCTAGGGGCTGGATCGGAGCTGCAGCTGCTGGCCTACGCCACAGCCACAGCAACTCGCGATCTGAGCCGTGTCTGCGACCTACACCACAGCTCCTTGTGGATCCTACTCAGGCTCGTTAGCCACTGAGCCACGAAGAGAACTCCCGGAACGTTTTTAATAATGAGAGAGAAACAGGCTAAGAAAAAACCGCATACAAGAGAATTCATCACGACTGAGCAATGACAGAGCAGCACACAATGGGATCAAAGGAAGAACATAAATTTCTCTCTGTGCAGGTGACAGCAACGCAGCCCTCCGACGTCACACAGCTGCCTTGGCATCCAAAGCTCCCCACCTCTGGTGATGCTGGAGTGACAGCTGGGTGACAGGGAGGTGTCTTCCCCTGGGTTGGGGTCCTCCCTCTGCACCGCGCCCCTGAGAGAATCAGTCTCTGCGGCTCCCCCGACCATTCCACTGTGAGTGTTACTTGACACCTGCTGGCGGGAGATGGAGGAGGGGGACCGATGTTGTGTGTCAATCTCTTCTTAGGCTGGCACAGCGCCCTGCCCTGGGTCTCCTCGGCGTGTGGACTCCAGGACCCGCTGGGGCTCTCTGTTTCTCTGTCCACTGCCCACAGGGGCCATGGGTTTCCCCAGGCCCCGGTTTTTGTTGCTTTCCCCCCTAAAGATTGCAGCTCGTTTTCAGAGGGAAGATGGGGAGATGTGTGTGCGTGTGTGTTTTCTCAGGTGGGGGTCCCCGTTCCCCTCCTCAGCAGGCACAATGAGGACGGGCTCAGGGCTCTGCCCATCTGTCGGGTCAGGAGCTCTGCAGCTCTGGAGGTCCATGCTCTCAGGCTGCTCACACGTGGCCTTTAGATACCATTACACATTTTTAGCTGAATTTAAATCTCCAGCTTATATGGCATCTAGTCACGTCCACTGCAGATGAAGCAGAGGCTCAGGTCCTGCTTTTCTTGGCAGATGTCTGTCTGTCCCTCGATTTGCACTTGATTGCTCTGAAACATCAATTCTCTGGTGGGCACAAGCAACCTGCAGTTTGTTGTAGTTTTTTCTGGGTGTAAGCTTGGGAGTGATGTTCTTTTCAGCTCTCTACGTCTCTAAGATGAAACTGGAAATTTTTAATCTGCTTGTATTCCTATCTGTGGAATACTTTATTTCAAAAATTGTTTTTTTTCTTTTCTTTTTTTTTCCTGCACCTGTGGCACATGGAAGTTCTTGGACAAGGGACAGAATCCCAGTCACAGCTGTGACCTACACCACAGCTGCGGCAACAGATCCTTAACCTACTGTGCCACAGCAGCAACTCCCAAATATAGCATTTTTCAACTCTAATTAAAAGTTCCACTTTGTATCTTCTATGCCCTTTCTCATTACGGTCCTGTTTTTCCTTAAATCCTTGAGCATGCTGATAATTGCTTGAAATCCCCTGCCTGCGAATTTTGTCATCTCGGGCATGTCTGTTTCTATCCATTAATTTTTCTCCTGGTGTAGGTCATATTCCTGTTCTCCCCCTCACTAGTAATTTTTTTTTCTTTTTTTTAAGTGCCACACTTGAGGCATACGGAAGACCCCAGGCTAGGGGTCGAATCGGAGCTACAGCTGCCGGCCTACACCACAGCCACAGCAACTCCAGATCCAAGCCACATCTGTGACCTTAACACGGCTCAAGGCAACGCTGATACTTAACCCACTGAGTGAGGCCAGGGATCGAAACTGCATTCTCATGGATTCTAGCCGGATTCGTTTCTGCTACACCACAATGGCAACTCCTAATTTTTTTTTTTATTAAATGCTGGAATTTGTGAATTTCACAGTATTGAGTACTGAGTTTTTTTTTTTTTTTCTGTCAAGTTTGTTTTTCTTTATAGAATATCGAAGTTTGTTCTGATAGGCCATTAAATTACTTGCTGATTAACACAATCACTTCAATGGCTGTTTTAAAGCTTTGACAGATTTGCGGGCTTGTTTGTCCTAGGGCTAATGCTTTGGCTCTTCTTAGATTGTTCCTGAATACGCTGGGTGTTCAGCCAAGACTGTTGACACTGGGTCGCCCAAGTCCTGACGTCTCCTGGGCCCTCAGCTCTGGGAACTGTTCCATGTACAGCTTTCTGGTTGTTTCTGCACTTTGCCCACCCCCGCGGGGCTTCACGCCGCAGCAGCACTCAAGGGGTCTTCCTCACACAGCTCTGTGGCCTCCACCACGGCACCCCGCAATGCCTCACGTCAGCGCCTCTAAATTCTGGTCTGTCTCCTCAAGGCCTGAGACAACTCTGTTTCACTTGAGTTCCCCCTCCTGTCTCATGGGCCAGAGAGTGTTTCCAGGCAGAAACTTGTGTGACTCTAAGGACCGCGTCACTGGTTTCCTTTTTCTCAGCTCAGCAACCACTGGTTTGTGCTGCCTGTGGCCCAATGTTGGAAAATCCTTTTTTTTCCCCCAAATTGGTTCAGTTTTCAAATTACCATTTGAAGGAAGTCTGTCTCAGTGCCTCTACCATGAGCAGAGGTGGCAGTTTCTTTCTGGTTGTTTTAAGATCTCCTTTGTGGCTGCTGTTTGGCTTCACCACACATCCCTAGGTGTGGATGTATTTTTCTTGCTTGATGTTTATTATGCCTGCTGTATTTGTGGGTTTATATCTTTCATCTGTTCTTAAAAGTTCTCAGGAATCATCTTTTTAATGCCTTTTTGCCTTCCTCTATATTCTCTACGTTCTGTAACTCCAATTTGTCATAAATCTGATATTCCTGTTCCACTCTCCCAACTTCCTTGCTTTCTCCTTTTTTTTTTTTTTTTTTTTTGGTTGCAACCACAGTATATAGAAGTTCCCAGGGCAGGGGTTGAATCCAAGCCATAGCTTCGACTTTCGACCTGCAGTTCTGCCACAGCTGCAGCAACACCAGATCCTTAACCCACTGTGCCATGGTGGGAACTCCAACAATGACATTTTTAAACAATTTTCTCTTTGGTCCTTCTTTGTTTTGAAGCAATAAAAACTTACAGACAAGTTTAGCATATAGTAAAATTAAAACACTTTTATTCTGAACCATTTGAGAATACGTTCATGACTTATGCCCCATCACCCCACACATTTTGTAAAAGGGAAGAACAAATCTGACTTCGTATTGGATCTTTTTTTTTTTTAACTTTAACTTTTGTACTCTATTGCTTTTACTGTAAGTTAATAATGAAAAGAATGTTCCCTATAACCTGAAATATACAGGACAGCCCATTCTCAAGGATCTGACCTTTAAAGGTCAAACACTTTTCCATTCATGTAGCAGAAAGAAAAAAAAGCTGCAGAACAGAGAATAACGTTTGTCTTGGTGGAGGTTTATAGGAAGATGGAGACCAGATCTAGTGGACAGCAGCGAGAACAAAGGATTCTGGCACCAAGAAGTTTGCAACAATCAACCACATCCTCTCCCCTTTTTATATAAAAGAAGGCGGTTCTTTGGGATGCCATCTTATTAGTCTGCCGGCTTGCTGAATACAAGGACTTGTCTCTCCACTTACTGGTCTGGCGCGGGAAAGTGGTATGAGCTGGACTGGGTAACACTTTCGTGTGTACTTTCTTCAAAGACATACCACTTAGTCATCAAAATAAAGAAGTTAGTTTTGCTCTACTGCTCGCATCTTATCTTCAGACTCTGGATTTTTGCAAGTTGTTTCAATAACACTCATTACAGTGAAAGGATCCAGTTCAGAATCACGTATTGGATTCAGGGGTCATGCCTTTTTTTCCTTCAGTCTGAAACAGGTCCCCAGGCTTTGACTTTCATAATTTTGACACTCTTGAAGATTAAAGGCCAACTGTTTTGTAGTATGTCCCTCGTTTTTTCTTTTCTTTTCCTTTTTTTTTTTGGTCCTTACTTCTTCAGGATGAGATTCAGGCAGGATTATCACAGAAGTGATGCTGTTTCTTCTTACTCCATCCTTTCCGGTGGCACACAATTCAGATTTACCCCATTACTGAAAATTGTTACTTCCTTCAGTTACGGTGTTTCCTAGGCTTCTCCACCTGAAATTATTTTTTTCTATTAATAGTGCAGCGCTCACCTGTGCCGTTTTCAATTCTGGAGTCCTAAGAAGTCCTCTGACACCTCTGAGCAAAGGATTCAGCCTTCTCTTTCCACCCCAAAAGTCCCCTTTCTTTCCCCATAATCCCTACAGTCATCGTTACTGAATCAACGTTTGTAGCTTGCGTGTTCTTAAAGGCCTAACTACATTCACACGGGTCTCCCTCGCCCCCAAGTGCCAACAAGTCAGGAGTCTTCGGACGCCTGATCCCAAACATCCCGTAGCCTTCTCCAACTCTTAGCTCCCAGGACCCTGCCCTTAGCGTCAGTTATTAGCATCTTGCTGTCGGACCTCTCCCGCAGCTCAAACGCAACCTCTCGCGCACACCTCGCAGCGGCTGTCTCTGGCCGCACCCTCTCAGTGCACCTGCCGCCGCCGCAGACCCCCCAGTGCGCATGCCCGGCACCACCCCCGCGGCGTGCTCGTTCCCGCTGTCAGTCCGCAGCGCCGTTACTCCGCCCCCACCGCGCGCCGCACAGACCAAACACAGAACGCAGGCTCAGGCCCCATTACCGGGCGCGGGATCTCCTTCACACTTCCAACGGGACCTCCGCCGGCCGTAAAGCTCGGCGCCAACTGCTGCAAAACGGTTTACGACAGAGCCCGGGGCCGAAGTACGGCCGGCCGCCGCCCCCGCCCTGCTTCAAACATTGGGTTTTCTGGAGCGGAACGAGGCGGCCGCTCGCGTGTTTGCCTTCAGCGCTCGGCCTGCGTCCCTCAGAGGCGGCTCGGAGCCGCCGCGGCCTGGAGGGAAGGCCCCGCACGGGTGCCTCCCGACCGCCATCATCCCGGCGTGCACCTCGGCGGCGGGACGAGCCGGCGGCCATGTTGCGATAGTTTGTTGTTTTTTTCCTGAGGAGGAGCAGGCCGGAGGGGCCCGCGACCCGCCGGCCGCGCCGCCCTCGGCGCTCAGGCCTGGCCCGCCGCCCCCGACCCCCGCCTTCTCTGCGCGTCGCCCGGCCCCGGCCGGCCCGCGGCCCCCAGCTGGCTTGGCGGGGCGAGGCTGAAGGCCGGGCCCCGCGAACACCATGGCGGCTGCCCTGGGAGCAGGCGGAGGAGCCGGCGCTGGAGGTACGTGAGGCGGCGCCGCGCGGGAGGCGGCTGCGGGGAGGCGGCTGCGGTGGGGGGTCCCGGGGCCGCTCCCGGCCGTCGTGGGCCCGGCCCCCCAGAGGCTGGCGGGGCCGGGCCTCGGTGCGCCCGCCGCCCCGGTGTCGCCGAGCGCTAGGCCCACCGGAGGCGGGGCCCCGGCCTGGTCGGGGGAGGGGGGCCCCGGGGGGGGGTGGTCCCGCCGGTCCCGGCGGGGGGGGGGGCTCCAGGCCGGTGCTGGGCCCGGGCCAGACGAGGAAGGTGCTGAGAGAGCGGTGTCCGGCGGCTGCTCTGGTGCTGCAGGAGCTCCTCAGCGGTCTGGTAGGAACCTGCGGTGCTTAGTTATCAGCATCTTGCAGACGTGGGCGCCGGACCGAGGAGGTTAGGATACCGATGCGGCCCCCGGGTGTGCTTCTTCCGTTGTTCAAGCGAAGAAGAGCTCGAGAGGGTTCTGAACGAAAGCAAACAAGTTTCAGGTAAAATTACCTTCTAGTTGTAACTCCATTTTGTTGATTGAGGTCTTTTTTTTTTTTTTTTTAATAATCGAAAAAAAAACCTTGAGAGTGACTTGTATGACTGCTCGGAAACTTTGATGAAGGCGACCCTTAGATGGCAAAGTATGAGCCGTGACAGCATTTGGGGTTGTTTTCGCTACTGAGACGTTAAACCATCCTTTTGTGCACTTTTTAGTGATGCTTACTTTTGAGGACCTTGCCTCGGTCCTGCCTGGGACTTGAGACGCTGCTGGCGCAGAATGAGCCCAAACGCAGAAACGTCGCTCCTGGCAGTGGGGTTTGGTGTAGACCGTTTTTTGTTAGATGGCTGCGGCCTAGAGCTGAGGTTTTCTAGTTAAAGTTTGAAAACTCTGTGGTTGCTTTCTGTCGGTCAGAATACGGTTTTGCATCAATGTCACAGTGCGGTCCGGGAACTCGCGGGTCAGAGCTGTTGTCGTGAATGCTGAGGTTGTTTGCGTGTCTCACCCTGTGGAGCAGAGCGGAGTTTTCCCGAGGCTGTGTGACACGTGAACACTTTGTCGTGTAGAGGGACGAGGGAATGTGTGCGCCTGTTTTCCAGTTTCTCACTTTTAATTTAGGAGAAAGGGAACGTCAGTGAATGGAATCCACGTAAACAGGAGCTTTTTTGGCATCCTCAGTAAGTCAAGTCCAGAAAGTTTGGGAATTGCTGTTTTAGGGGTGATTTTTCGCTGGCGCCTAGTTTCCTATCGCTCTTGGACCAAAGGCAGACTCCTCACCGAGGCCGGTAGGTTCTGCAGGCCTTGGCCCCCGTCCCCCCAGGCTGGTGGTCAGCCTTGCCCTCCCTCTCCGGCTCCTCAGCCGCCAGGTCTCCGTCAGGCCCTCGGCCGGGCCGTCCTCTGTCCGCCTGTGTCCGGCCCTTCCTTGTCTGCCTGCCGCTCCTTGATTCGGTGGCCCTTGTTCTCTTGCGAACATTTATCCCAGTCTATAATTTTATTTGGTTTATTTCCTTTACTTATTCATTCATTTATCTATTTACTAATTTATGTATTTATTTGGCTTTTTGTCTTTTTAAGGGGCGCACCTGCGGCATGTGGAGGTTCCCAGGCTAGGGGTCTAACAGGAGCTGCAGCCACCGGCCTTCACCACAGCAACGCCAGATCCGAGCCGCATCTGTAACCTACACCACAGCTCACCGCAATGCCGGATCGTTAACCCACTCAGCAAGGCCAGGGATCGAACCCGGGACCTCATGGTTCCCAGTCTGATTTGTTTCCGCTGAGCCATGACGAGAACTCCCTTCCCCAGTAACCTGTAAGCCCCTGGAGGACAGGAATGCTGCCTCTTTCACCTCCGTGTATTCCAGGTTCCTGGCATGTTCAATAAATATTTGACGAATGAATTAAAGAGTGAAAAATTTTCTCTCTGAATCCCTTTGCACGCTTTCTGTGCATAGGTAAGTTGCACATTTACAGCTGTGTGGCCTTTTGTGGTTTAAAGTGGAATCACACAGTATTCCTTAGTTTGCTTCGTTCACCTAAGATTAGGTCCTGGCAGGGAGTTCCTGTGGTGTCTCAGTGGAAAGGAGTCTGACTAACATCCATGATAACGCAGGTTCGATCCCTAGTCTTGCTCAGTGGGTTAAGGATCCTGCGCTGCCATGAGCTCTGTGTGGTGTAGGTCGCAAACGCGGCTCGGATCTGGCGTGGCTGTGGTGTAGGCTGGCAGCTGCATCTCTGATTCCACCCCTAGCCTGGGAACCTCCATACGCTGAGGGTGCAGACCTAAAAAGACCAAAAAAAAAAAAAAAAAAGGAAAGGAAAAGATAGGAAAGAGTAGGTCTTGGCCGTCTATTCTGTGGTAGTAGGTGAGAGTTAATATGGACTTGCCACGTGTGGGTTAGCTGTTTTTGTATTGATGGGTATTTCACTCATATGTCCTTTTTCACTACAGACACATCTTGGTGTGCTTAAACAAGTCTTTCTGAAGGAGTGATACCTCTAGAAGTGGAAATAAGGTGGTGAAAGCTATATATATTTAAGATTTTGGTGGCTATTGTCAAGCTCTCCTCAAGTTGGTGCCATTTTATCCCTCCATCAGTAATGTATGAACGTACTCCGTTTCCCATAGTCTTCCTAAGAATCTTTTTGATAATCTCTTGAGGCGGGAAAATAGCCTCAGTATTGTAATTTATATTTTTCTGATCTCTACTGAGATTAAACATCTTTTAATGCATTATGTTTATTTTTCTGTGACTTGCCTTTTTGTATCATTTGTCTTTTTTTAATTGGGTAGTTGATCTCTTCGTCATTATTTTAAAAATACTTTGTTATGTTAGGATTATAAACCCTTTATTATTGTGCTTGCCCATTAACCTTGTTTTTTTAAACTTTTCACTGTGGAAATTTTAAAATTTTACCTTATGAAATACCTTGTCACTTAAAGAATGTTTTTATTGACGTATAGTTGACCTACACAGTTGTATTAATTTCAGGTGAAGAGCAAAGTGATTCGTTTATACATATTTATATTCTTTTTTTCAGATTCTTCTCCTGTCACTTGTTTTTATACATCTTTTTTCATACTGGTGTTTCCTTGAGAAGAGTTATTCTGTGCTTTTAACGTTTTATGTTTCTGTGCTTTTTTATATTTAGCTTTTATTCCATATGGAATTTTATTTTGGGTGTGGTGTGAGTGTGAATTTGGGGCTTCTAACGGTTCTAATACAATTTATTGAATTCCCCATCTTTTCCATGTTTTTAATGTATTAAATTCTCATTCATAGTTTTTAAAAATTACTGCTTCACAGTTTGTGTATATGTATATGTTATAGTATGTTTTTCAGAAATTTCTCAATCTGTGCATTTTTAAGAAGTGAACCTCAGAATCTTCAATCACAGTCTTAAGAATTCTGCTGGAATTCTTATTGGAATTGTATTGAGTTTATTAATATAACTTGGGGATGATGGCTATTTTTATGATATGGGTTCTTTTATCCAGCAACAAGAGTGTCTTAAAGTCAGGTTCTTTTTCGTCCATCAGTCATCACCTACCAGGTGTTCCAGTACCTGCTCTGTGCTGGGCTGATTGGAGAGGCTGGGACGCAGAGTGAGTGCGGCAGAAGGTCCCTTCTCTGTGGGATTTGGCAGGAAAATTTTCTTTATATGGTTCTCTTGCATTTCTTGTTAGCTTAATTTCTAGACCTCTTGTTGTTGTAGGTGGTATTTTTTTTTTTTTTTGTCATACTACTTTCTGAAATTGGTTTCTGCTCTACTATATATAGAAGAACTTTTTTTTGTACATAGTTTGGTGCTTCGATTTTCTAGTCAGACATTCGTACCTGCAGTCTCTTCTATTCCAGTGTGATATCGCTTACTTTTTCTTGTACTTCTTGTTCTGGAAACATTCATTGTCAAGTCTTCCAGTATAGTGGTGGGTAATAGGGTGATGTGGCATTTTTATCTTGTCATCTTGTTCTGAGTTTTGAGTGTTCTTTTAATATCTTACCCTTGAGTGTGGGGTTTGCTGTAGATTTCTGATAGCTGTTGATTGTCTAGCTAAGAAAGTATGTTTTTGGAGATGGGATTTTAATTTTATCAAATGCTTTTTCTGCATTGTTGAGATGATCATGGGGTCCCTTCTTTAATCTCTTATTGTACTGTATTGTCTTGCTAGATTTCCAGTGCTGAATCAGCCTTGTATTATTGGGTTCAACACCTTCTGGTTCTGCAGGTTTTGTTCTTTTTTATGTTCGCTGCTTTTCATTTTGGGATTTATCTATGATCATAGATAAAAAGTTCAGAAAATAAAGCATAAAAAAGGTAGTTTTCTTCCTTTGTGTTTGTGCATGTTCATGTGCTATTTTGTAAGATAGGCTTGCTTCCTAGAATGAGTTGTGAAATTTTGGGGGTATTGTAGAAATCTCTTTATTAAGTGTGAGAGAATTCCTGTCTGCAAAGCCATTTAGATCTGTTGCTTGTTTGTTTTTTGGTTTCTTCTATTATTATTGGTTTGTTTAGCTTTTTAAAATCCATGAGTCAATTTTGATAATTTTTTCTGGAAGAATTATTATTGATATTTTCAAATTAGCGAATATGGAGTTAAAGGTCTCAGCTTTCTAAGGGTGGGTGTGTTGAAGGTAAGTTTTTTGAGACCTGTGCATATCTGAATAAATTCTTATTTTCATACTTAACTGATGATTTGATAAGGTCTTGAGGTCTAGATATGTTTTATTCTTTTTCTTTAGACTTTTGGTGGTATTGCTGTGTTGTTTTCTGGTTTTCAGTTCTGCTCTTGAGAAATCTGATGACATTCTGATTCCTTATTTGTATGTGACCTTTTTTTCTCTTGGAAGGGTTTAACAAAATTCTTAGTCGTTTTTCTAAAATTTCATTAGCATGGGTCTTTTTCTATTTCTTTTTTTAAAAATCAAACTCATTTTAAAATTGAAGTATAGTTGATTTACAATGTGTTAATTTGTACTGTGCAGTAAAATGCCTCTGTTATACTCGTATATACGTTCTTTTTGGCGTTGTTTTCCATTACAGTTTAATCCCAGAATATTGAATATGGTTCCCTGTTTTTTAATATTTTGTGTTGTGTGTTTTGTGGATACCTTCCTTAGTCTGGAAATGTGCATCCTTCAGTTCTGGAAAAAATTTTAATGTTGTTCTCACTTTATAAAATTCTTATTGGATTTTGATGCTTCATTTACATGTAAAACGTAAGTATGATGAGGCAGTTCATTAAGATTACTTTGGAAGGATAGGTACTTAGATGGTTCACAGAGTCAAAGACGGCAGAAGGGCAGAGGTCAGGGCGGTTATGGGCTTTGGGCAGGCTTGAACCTGCTGGTGGGGCTTATTCCAGCCGGGCTCTTGGCTGCCACTTTCTCTTCAAGTATTTTTCTTATAGATACAGGGATTTTGTTCCTGTTCGGCCAGGTGCTGTTCATCTTCAGCTGATAAATACAGGTTCACTGTTCTAGATCTCTTGGTATTCTTTTTGAGAGAAGATGGAAGTCTGTTACGTATATATAATTGCATTTTTTAAAAGTTGGCAATCAGCTCGATTAAAAAAAGACAACACAATTCAAAGAGAGCATGTGTCATACAGGCCACCAGGTTGCAACCTGTACTTTAGAGAGTGATTGATTCTGCCTTCACAATTTAGTAGGTTTCGTGATTTAGTGATCTTCCTGCCTAGACGTGGAGGAAGTTATGGTTACCCTTTCATACTTTTACATAGGAAATCGGAGAGTTTGTTACTACAGTTACTTCCTGAATAAGTTCAAGAGCGTTTTACTTAATGTTTGGTATACCTGAGTTTAAATCTGGTTTTGTGGTTTACTAACTTTGGTTAGTCTTAGTGTTCATATCTGTAAAAGGAGAATTTGGGGATGGATTAAATGAGGAAATGAATATCAGAATGTTAGCTTGTTGAAGTAAAATGAGGCCTCTGTTCTGCTCTAAAGTAGTGCTAGGCTTATTTGAATTTTATCATTTTTATCTTAGGACAGAAGCCATGCTTTGCATTCCAAGTATGAAGGGTTTTAACATGGGAATTAGAGGTTTATGTAATCCTTGGGAAGGTTGGAGGTGCAACAGTCAGGAAAACTTTTTCTGATAATCTGAGCCTGCCCCTAAGGAGGAGCCTGTTGTAAGGAGCCTGCTGGAAGCCATTCTAACTCTGAAGACTATTGCAGAAGCTCCAGTGGGCGGTCTCAGTCTGCAGCACTGGTGGGGTTGGCTTTTGACGGAGTTCAGTCTCAAGAAGCCCTGTGAACTAGCCCTTTCAAGCCCAGCTGCCACTCATGGTTTTCAAGAGCTCATTTTGACGTCTGAGAGCTTCATATCTGGTGTGTGTATGTGTCCTGTCCCTGTCTCATGAGAATAACTGATGAGAATTGTGCTTCAAACCTGTGACTGCCTTGCCTGTATGCTCTTCCTCAAAACCACACGGGAAAGGAGCCCTGGGAAGGGGTGTTCCTTCTCCGCACCCATGTGTAGAGTGGTGGGGACCAGAGGCTGCACCTGTTACTTCTGTCTGTGGAAGGAAAAATAGATAGGTGGAAGGGCTTTCTCTCTGTTGGACATTTCTTCCCTTATACTTCACCAATTTAGCAAGTAACCTTTAGCAATTTAGAAGGTTTCACGTTTTAAACAAGCAGGTCTAGATTCTTGTCCTCTTTCAGGCTGCCTGGGCTGGCAGAACTCAAGGATCTAACTTTTAGGGCTTCCATATTGGGAGGCAGAGCCCTGTCTTTTTTCAGGACTCATCCTGGGTTGATTTCCAAACACAGGAAGAGTACGTTCCCTGGTAAGACAGGCAAACAGATGGTCACTGTGCACTGCACTTCAGAAACAAAACACCAAGGGGAACCTGTCCAGGGTCCCACATAAGTAAGGAATATTTAAAACAAGACTACAGATTATTTTTTGAGCAACATGATGTAGGGGCTCTTTCTGGAAATTTTGCTTGGTTACTCAATTTGATAGTTATACTGTAGGAGCAAGTATGTTTACTTTCAAAGTTCGTGAATGTTAGTGTTGATTCTTTTTTTTTTCTAGTTACTGTTTAAATAAAGGGTTTGGATTTCCTCACCTGTAAAATGTGGAGTTTTGACTTTGTTAGTGATTGAGAATATGAGCAAGTCTGCATGAGAATGGTGTTGAGGCAAAAGAAAGAAGGTCGAGAGCCTTTAGAGTAGGGCAAAGATGAGCAAACTTTGTGAAGGGCCCGATAGTAAATATTTTAGGCTTTGCAGATCACAGAGTACTCTGCTCTGCTCTTGTAGCTTGAAAGCAGCTATAGATGGTGCATAATTGAATTAGCATACAGTGTTCCAATAAAAGTTTATTTACATGAAGCAAAAACAGGTGGCACCCCTTAGTGGCCTGTGAACTGTAGTTTGCTGACCTGACCCTTGGACTAGACAATGGCTAGAACCCTATTCCAAACTAATATTCTGTAGTTTCTAAATTCCAGTTCCTGGAAAAGCTGAGAAAACAATAATAATGCTTAAGTAAAAGAGTTGTGTTAATTATAGATTTCTGATTACTGTGTATTTGAAAACTGTAAAAATTCCAGTAGCTGTTTTTAGTCTTGTTTTTTTTTTTTTCCCTTATCTAGGGCTGCACCCGTGGCATATGGAGGTTCCCAGGCTAGGGGTCTAATAGGAGCTGTAGCCACCGGCCTTCGTCACAGCCACAGCAACATGGGATCCGAGCCGCATCTGCAACCTACTCCGCAGCTCATGGCAACTCTGGATCCTTAACCCACTGAGCGAGGCCAGGGATCGAACCCGCAACCTCATGGTTCTTAGTCGGATTCATTAACCACTGAGCCACAATGGAAACTCCTGTTTTTAGTCTCGTTGATGGGGAAAATTGACTTCTTAGTAAAGAGCAGCATGTTTAGTATAACGTTTTGCCTTAGAGGGGACGTTTCTAGATAAAGACATTGCTCACTCTTTTGCTGCTGAGTTCAGCTTCACCTCAGTGTTGGGAGATGCTCTTTTCTTGCTTTAAAACTCTGGACTACTGTGGACTCATTTTGTTTTCTTGGTTCTGCTCAGTATGGCAGGTAAACTGGAACTTAAAAAAGAATTTGTATTCTATAGGAGAGCAGAAGGGAAATAACTACAGAAAATAGAAGAATAAAAATAAGCATACAGAGTTCTTGTTTTAATTTGTTTCTTAGGATTTTGAGTTATGTTTTTTTTTTTTTTTTTGTCTTTTTGCCTTTATGTAGAGCCGCACCCGCGGCATATGTAGGTTCCCAGGCTAGGGGTCTAACAGGCGCTGTAGCTGCCGGCCTTCGCCACAGCCACAGCAACGCGGGATCCGAGCTGCGTCTGCAACTTACACCACAGCTCACGGCAACGCCGGATCCTTAACCCACTGAGCAAGGCCAGGGATTGAACCCGCAACCTCATGGTTCCTAGTCGGATTCGTTAACCACTGAGCCACGAAGGGAACTCCAAGTTATGTTTTTTTTTAATAATGATTTTTACTTTTTCCATTATAGCTGGTTTACAGTGTTCTGTCAATTTTCTACTGCACAGCAAGGTCACCCAGTCACACATACATGTGTACATTCTTTTTTCTTACACTATCAGCTCCATCACAAGCGACCAGACATAGTTCCCAGTGCTCTACAGCAGGATCCCATTGCTTATCCATTCCGAAGGGTATAGTTTGCATCTATTAACCCCAAACTCCCAGTCCATCCCTCTCCCTCCCCCTTGGCAACCACAAGTCTGTTCTCCATGTCCATGAGTTTCTTTTCTGTGGAAAGCTTCATCTGTGCTGTATATTAGATTCTGGATATAAGTGATATACGGTATTTGTCTTTCTCCTTCTGACTTGCTTCACCTAGTGTGAGAGTCTCTATTTCCATCCATGTTGCTGCACATGGCATTATTTTGTTGTTTTCTATGGCTGAGTAGAGTTATGGTTCTTTTTATGTTTGTTTTTACTTTCCATATTCCGGGTGGAAAGAAAGTATGATTTTGTTTTCTGCTGTATTAAATGTTTTTGCCCTTTGCTTAATGTGCTTTTGGCCAGGTACAAAGTTACCCACATTTGCAACCGCTCCTATCTCCTGCATTCTAGTTGTTTTCCACTTGCTTTAGGTATTTAGTATCTCTCCTCAGTGTTTTCATAGTTCTTGATTTATAGGTCTTTCGTATCTTTTACTATGATTATCCCCAGTTTGGATTTCATATTTTTATGTTATTGCAAAATTTGTTTTTTAACTTAATTTCTAGTCTATTCTTTGTATGTAGAAAACTATTGATTTTTTTAATATTAACCTTATATTTAGCAGCTTTATTCTCTTATTAGTTTCAGAGCCTTTTTCCCATAGATTCTGTGTGATTGTCTATATAGCTGATCATGTTTGCTGTGAACAATGACAATTTTACTTCTTTTCAATCTGAATTCCTTTTATCTTGTTTTCTTGTCTGGTTGCACTAGGTAGAACTTCCTCACAGTACTGAATTGCAATAGCAGGAATGACAATCCCAGTCTTGTCCCCGACCCTAGCCGAAAGCACTGAGTCTTCACATGCGACATTTGCTGGAGGTCTCCCTCCCTCCCTTCCTTCCCTTCCCTCCCTTTTTAGGACTGTACCTGCCTCAAATGGAGGTTCCCAGGCTAGGGGTCTAACAGGAGCTGTAGCTGCCGGCCTTCGCCACAGCCACAGCAACGCGGGATCCGAGCCTCATCTGCGACCTACACCACAACTCACGGCAACGCTGGATCCTTGACCCACTGAGCAAGGCCAGGGATCGAACCCGCAACCTCATGGTTCCTAGTCGGAGTCGTTAACCACTGAGCCACGACGGGAACTCCTGGATAGAGATTTCTTTATTTGAGCATTTTGTGTATGTCACCGATTTCCATTGTTTTGGATGAGAATTGTGAGTGATGGGTGGTTGTCCTCTTGCTGCTTCTAAGGTCCTCTCCTTGTCTCTAGGATATTTGGGCTGTGATGTCTGTATTTGTGGATCTCCGTGTTTGTTCTATTTTGAGCTTGTTGAGCTTTTTGGATGTATAGATTAATATTTACCTATAAATTTGGGACGTTTTCAGTTTTTATTTTTTCGAATATTTCCCCCTGCTCCTGTTTCTCTTTTCCTCCTGTTACACATACTGGTGTGCTTAATGTTCTCTCATGTTTCTCTGAAGGCTGTATTAGTTTTTCTTCATTTTTTTCTGTTCTTTGGAGTGGATCATCTCTATTTTTTTTTTTTTTTTTTTTTGCCTTTTGTCATTTTAGGGCCGCACCTGCGGCATGTGGAGGTTCCCAGGCTAGGGGTCTAATTGGAGCTGTAGCTGCCGGCCTACGCCAGAGCCACAGCAACGCAGGATCCGAGCCGCGTCTGCGACCTACACCACAGCTCACGGCAACGCCGGATCGTTAACCCACTGAGCAAGGCCAGGGATCGAACCCGCAACCTCATGGTTCCTAGTCGGATTCGTTAACCACTGCGCCACGACGGGAACTCCTGGATCATCTCTATTGATCTAGTTTCAAATTTACCAATTTTTCTGCCAGTTTAAATCTGTTGTTGAGCCCCTTTAGTGAATTTTTCATTTCAGATATTTTTCAATTACAGAATTTCTTTTTGGTTCTTTTTTAATAACTTCTGTTTATTCATATTTATTTGGTGCAACTCTGTCATCGTATCTTCCTTTAGTTCTTTAATCATCATTTTATTTAGTTCTTGGAGCATACTTATAATGGCCAATCTGTCTTTTCTGTTAAATCTGACATTTGGTCCTCTCACAGGCAGTTTCTGTTCCTTGCCTTTTTTGTGATAAGTTATGGGTTGTACTTACCTGTCGCTTTGTATGTTTTGTAATTTCTTGCTGGCAGTTGAACATCTTATAGATAATATGTATGTCAGTCCTGGTGCTTGTCTCCCCATTTCCCCACCCCTAGGCCTGTTGTTGCTTGCTTGTTTACCTGTGTGGTGACTGGCTGGGTTTTAAATACTGTCTGTTACACCTTCCACCCCACTCTGGGCAACGAGAAGCTTCTGATGTCACTCCTCAGGGGCCACAGCCTTGGGCAGGCCCACAGTAACTTTGGGATGGTGGTGGTTTGGCTGGAGCGTTTTCTGCTGTCTCTTTCTTTCATCGCACCTTTGACAGTGCCCTGGGACATAATTAGCTTTACTGACTGACCGGTTGGGTTCAGGCTCCTTTGATTGAATGGTGTCTGAGGTCAGTGTTTGAGATCTGTTCTAAGTGAGGACCTTTGCCCTGTTTCCCAATTTCTCTTTGACACACTAGGCATCCTACAGTTCAGTCTCCCCCTCCACACCTTTTCTTTGGGGCGCACCTGTGGCATAAGAAAGCTCCTGAGCTAGAGGTTGGATTGGAGGTGCAGCTGTGACTTTAACCACAGAAACGCCAGATCTGAGCTGCATCTGCGACCTGTGCAGCAGCTTGGGGCAATGCTGGATCCATAACCTGCTGAGCAAGGCCAGGGATAGAACCCGCGTCCTCATCGATACTGGTTGGGTTCTTAACCCGCTGAGCCACAACTGGAACTCCCAGTTCAGTCCTTGTCTCCAGTTACTCTTATCCTTCCAGTAACCTCTCTCCAAAACCCCCGTGCTCTCAAGAGCACCTCTTGACTAGAACTTCTTAGCTCTCTGTTCATAGTGAAAGCAGGTCCTTGGAGAGAGTTTTGGTGTTCTGTTCTTTTAAAGCTTGCTCTTCCCCTTGGGCTAACTCTGAGCCCCAGCTCTTGTGTTGTACTCATCACATTTGAGTGACACTCTTGGTTTAGGAGCTGAGTGTCTGGGTGGCAGCAGGTTGGGGGTGGGCATGCTGGCAGAAGCCCCAGACCTCCTTGGCTTATTTCTCTTGTACAGAAGCCACACCCCACGACTTAGGGCAGGGATGGTATGGGCCGTGGTAGTGTTTGTCCCACACGTGGAGCCTGGATGGAAGGGAGCCCTCACCTCTCGCTCACACTTAGCCAGAAGTTAGTCTCAGCACCAGGCAGGTTGGGTAGAGGCTCTGGTCTTGGAATGGGGTTGATGCCCCACTGAGCTGGGGTGGAGGAGGGAGTGGATCCTGGTTCAAAAACCGCAGAATCATGTGGCTGTTCTTAACACATTTGATTAGGTTTCGTAAGTGTTTTCCATTTAATGTATGCCTTTAGAATCAGTTCCAGAGATATTAGTCATTTCATTAAAAATAATTTCCATCAGTTTCAGAGGGAGTGGGTTGGCAGAGCTCCTCCTGCTGTCATACTGGAGTGGAATCCCCATGGTTACCAGTTCTTTAATCTCTTCACTGTTTTTTGTTTTTTTTTTTCTAAGTGCTTGTTCTGTTTGGTGTAGTGTATGGTAGGAATTGATGTATTACGTTGTTAAAACTTTACTGGTTAATTTCTAACCTCAGGCTGGAGCAGTTCCTGGGCTTTTATGATGTTTATATATCATCAGGCTCCACTTAGGTAGACTCTCTGGTGAGACTATATGCTGCTGCTCTCATGTGTCTGCTTGCATGTGTTCTAAGATGAAAAACTTTAATTCCAGTTTTTTTGATTTTCCTGATGGTAGGAATAAATTTGAAAATGAATTAGGAGGAGAGCCCATCGTGGCACAGCGGAAACGAATCCGATTAGTAACCGTGAGGTTGCTGGTTCGATCCTTGGCCTCGCCCAGTGGGATAAGGGTCCACGTTGCTGTGGCGTAGGCCTGTGGCTGTAGCTCTGATTCGACCCCTAGCCTGGGAACTTCCATATGCCTCGGGTGTGGCCTTAAAAAGCAAAAAAAAAAAAAAAAAAAAAAAGAAAAGAAAATGAATTAGGAGATATGGTGTGTATGCAAAATATACACTTAGTATGGGAAAAATATAAAATACTTATTAACATTTTCACTATCGATTACATTAAAATGTTAAAATTTAGCCTATTAAAATTTCACGTGTTTATTTTTTAAAGAAATTTTTTTAGGAGTTTCCATTGTGACTCAGGGGTAATGACCCAGACTAGTAACCATGAGGGTGCAGTTTCAATCCCTGGCCTTGCTCAGTGGGTTAAGTATCTGGAGTTGCCATGAGCTGTGGTGTAGATCACAGACAAGGTTTGGATCTTGCGTGGCTGTGGTTGTGGCTGGCAGCTGCAGCTCCGATTCGACCCCTAGTCTGGGAACTTCCATGTGCTGCTTGTGTGGCCCTAAAAAAAACAAAAAAGACCTCCCCCCAAAAACCAAAAAAAATACATAAAGAAAATTTTTTTAAATTCTTTTTTTTATAATTGAAGAACAGTTGTTTTATAATTTTGTTTCAGGTGTGCAGCAAAATGATTCAGTTATTTGTTTTTTCAGATTACATTCCATTGCAGATTATTATAAGATATTGAATATAATTCCAAGTGAATCCGTGTTGCTTATTTATTTTATATGTGGTAGTTTGTATCTGTTAATCCTGTACACCTAATTTGTCCCTTTTTTCCTTCATCTCTCTCCCCTTTGGTAACCATAAGTTTGCTTTTTATGTCTCTGAGTCAGTTTCTGGTTTATTTTGTCTATTTCTTTTTATTTTTTTAAAAAGGACACTAAAAAATTTGAAATTAGGTATGTAGCTTATGTTGTATTTCTGTTGCTACTTCTCTACGCTATCTTTATTGCCATTAAGTAGGGTCTTTATTTTTCATGATGAATTTGGAAAAATGTAAAGATCGCAAAAAATGTTATAAAAGTCTCTTTAATTTTTAGCGAATCAGCAGTTTTCCCCTTTTATAGTTGTACTCAAAACCCATTAGTTTATAAAGAAAATACTTAAGTTTATGATTTTTGAAAAAGCCATCAATGAATTTTCATGCTTAATAGTGTTCAGTAAATCAAATTTCTTTAGATATGTACTTGAAATTTCTTTATTAAAAATGGTTAAAGCATTTATAAGTTTGTATATGAAACTTTTACTTTAAAATGTCATGCCAGGAGTTCTTAAACAGATTGTATCAATGTCTGAGTAGGTGTCTGGTTTAATTAGTGAGACTGACTTTGGTGGCCTTTCCCTCCCAGATGATGATTTTGACCAGTTTGATAAGCCTGGTGCAGAGCGGTCGTGGAGAAGAAGAGCTGCTGACGAGGACTGGGACAGGTACGGAACTCCTGGTGACATGTGGGGGCCATACTGATTTACCTCCTTCTGCCACTTGGCCTTGCAGAGATGGTGACTGAAGATGGTGTGTGGGCTGCTGATGCTCCTTGCTGTAGGACTGTCCCTTCTGGGCTGAAGCAGGGCGGGGGGCGCTCCAGGCGGACAGCTTTGTGTGGGCTCCTGCTCCAGGCCCATGTTGTCTCCAGGGCTGCCAGCGGATCGTTGGCTGTTTTCATGCAGTGATGGTATTGACTTGGTAGCACCCAGAGCTGTTGTGGGAGTGGCTCTATGCCTACAACAACAGTAAGAGTTTCTCCACCGCCTGCATAAAGGTTGGCTGGGCTTTCTAACACTTCTGCTGTTGTAATATGTGTAAAATGGTATCTTGTAATTTAAATTTGTGTTTCTCTGATTACTAGTGAAGATGAAAGTGGCTTTTAAGGAAAACACACACACACACACACACACACACACAGTAAACAATGTCCGCAGTAATGATAGGTGTCAATTTATCGGGGTAATGATGACTTCTGGCGAGGAGCTCTTGTAGAGGTTAGAGGGGTGTGCACTGGGAAGAGTGCATAGCTGTAAAAAGAACACCTGATTGCCATTGGAAAACTGTGACGTCTCACAAGTTTTCCTGAGAAATTACATTATGAACTGAATAATTCTTATAGCCTATATAGGGTTGATTACTCTTCAGTGACTCCTAGGCAGTCCATAGAAAATAAGAGCTCACAATAGTCTCCTGTAAAAGAAATGGTAACTAGCTTTGTGTGAAAGCCTGACAGGGAGCTGAATAAAGTCTTGTGTGTTTTTCTAGTTTACTCAGCACCTGGATTTTCTCTTCTGTCAGTCATATGTTTGTATTTATGTCTGTTTTTCTTTTGCGTTGACTTTTCCTTACTGATTTTAGGGATTCTTTATACTTGTTGAGATTCATTTTTTGTTCTTAGACATAGATCCTCCCATGTATTCCTTTAAGTAATAATAGTCTTCAAGCAGATTTTTATAATTAATATTGTTTACAGTCTTTTCTTTTTTTTTTGCCTTTTTGCCTTTATGTAGAGCTGCACCCACGGCATGTGGAGGTTCCCAGGCTAGGGGTCTAACAGGAGCTGTAGCCACCGGCCTTCGCCACAGCCACAGCAGCGCGGGATCCGAGCCGCGTCTGCCACCTACACCACAGCTCATGGCAACGCTGAATCCTTAACGCACTGAGCAAGGCCAGGGATCGAACCCGCAACCTCATGGTTCCTAGTCGGATTCGTTAACCACTGAGCCACGACGGGGAACTCCTATAATCTTTTCCTGTATGGTTTTTATTTATTTTTCTGTTTTTTAATTTTCATTTGTTTATTTTTGTGTGGCTGCAGCCACAGCATATGGAAGTTCCCAGGCCAGGGACTGAATCCAAGCTGCAGCTGTGACAACGCTGCATCCTTTAACCCACTGCTCTGGGCTAGAGCTTGAACCCGCACCTCCGCAGCTGCCTGAGCCCCTTCAGTCAGATTCTTAACCTGCTGCACCGCAGCAGGAACTCTTATTCTCTTTTTTATTAAAATATGAAAAAATATATTTGGAAATCATTTTCAGACCTATAAGAAGGTTGGAGGAATAACAAAACTCCTGCAAGGACTTCTCTCAGACTCACCAATATTCGTGTTATCATCCTCTCACTCTTCACATACTCACATACACCCAGGTAACATTTTCCTTCCTGCACCACTTGACGGTAGTTTTCAGGTATCATGTCCCTTTACTTCTAAATCTACAGTGGTTATCTAGGTTTTTGTCAGTTGTCCCAACAGTATCCTTTATAGCCAAAAATGAGTTTCGTTTTTTCTGGTTCAAGACTGAATTCAGGATCGTACATTGCATCTCCCCCCTCTTTGTTTCTTCATTTGGAAGAATTCTGCTCGCTCTCTCTCTCTTTTTTTTTTTTTTTTTTGCCACCCCATGGCATGTGGAGTTCCCGGGCCAGAGATCCCATCTGGGGTGTAGTTGCCACCTAAGCCACAGCTGCGGAAACACTGATGTAACCCACTCTGCCCAGCCCAGTGCTCCCAAGACGCTGCCAGTCCCATTGTGCCACAGTGGGAACTCCCTGTAGTCAGTCCTTGTCTTTTATGACTTTGTGGAATTTTTGAAGAGGACATGCTACTTATTTTGTAGACCAACCCTCAGTATGGGTTTGCTCAGTATGTCTCCTCAGGGCTAGGTTCAGGTTCTGGGTTTGGTCAGGAGTGCTCTTTGGTGACTTGGGGCCGGCAGCAACCCTTCAGGAGCACGTGGTGGTCATGCTGACTTGCACTTGCGTCCTTAGGAAAGGGCTGCCCTGCCCTGCGTTCTGCTTGGGCCTGCAGGTTCCTCGGGAAACCTGAAAGGGTTTCTTGGTTTCCTTTTCCTCCCTCCCTCCCGTCTGCCTGCCTTCCTCCCTTCCTCCCTCTTTCTTTCTTTTCTTCTCTCTCTCTTTCTCTACAGTTCTGCAGTTAGACCCCTGAAATTTATTGATTTTTTTTTAACCTTATTGAGAATTTCAAGCATGTATGAAATAATATAGAAGAGTACAGGTAGGAATTCCTGTTGTGGTGCAGCAGAAACAAATCCAACTAGGAATCTTGAGGTTGCGGGTTCTACCTCTGGCCTTGCTTAGTGGGTTAAGGATCCCGCATTGCCGTGAGCTGCAGTGTAGGTCGCAGACACGGCTTGGATCCTGCGTTGCTGTGGCTGTGGCGTAGGCCGGCAGCTGTAGCTGCGATTCGACCCCTAGCCTGGGAACCTCCATATGCCGCAGGTGCAGCCCTAAAAAGCAAAAAGAGTACAGGTAATGTACCACCCTTCAGCTTCAGCAATGTTAGTATGTAGCCAGTCTTGTGTATCTGTGATATCTGTCACCTTCCTCAAGTCATTGGGATTATTTCATCTGAAAATATTTCTGATTGTGTATCTCTAAAAAATAAAGGATTTACAAATACACTCAAAATAGAGTTATTTCTAAAAAAGTCCCTTAATATGCAAGCCTTATTAAAGTTCATTTTTTCCTGATTATCTCACGTGTATATATATATCACAAACATACACACACGTATGGTGTGGATGTGTGTCTGTGTGCTCTCTGTTATTTGACTTGGAGGCCAGACAGGATCCATATATCATAATTGATTGGTATGTCTTTTAAGTATTTTTTTTTTGTCTTTTGTCTTTTTGCCTTATCTAGGGCCGCACCCGCGGCATATGGAGGTTCCTAGGCTAGGGGTCGAACTGGAGCTGTAGCTGCCGGTTTACGCCACAGCCACAGCGATGCCAGGTCTGAGCCGCATCTGCAACCTACACCACAGCCTGTGGCAACACCGGATCCTTAACCCACTGAGCGAGGCCAGGGAGCGAACCTGCAACCTCATGGTTCCTGGTTGGATTTGTTTCTGCTGCGCCACGATGGGAACTCAAGTATTGTTTCATCTATAAGTTGTCCCTACAATTTTTTTAGTTCCCTGAAGTTTTCGTTGAAACAGGGGGTTTATCTTGGAGAATTTCTGCTTTTGCTGGTCGCATGTCTTGGAACTTTTTAGTATGTTCTTTTATCTCTTGCATTTTCTGTAAATTAATAGTTAGATCTGGAGTTCCCCCATCGTGGCTCAGTGGTTAATGAATCCGACTAGGAACCATGAGGTTGCGGGTTCGATCCCTGGCCTTGCTCAGTGGGTTAAGGATCCGGCGTTGCCCTGAGCTGTGGTGTAGGTTGCAGACGGGGCTCGGATCCCGCGTTGCTGTGGGTCTGGCGAACGAAGGCCGGTAGCTGCAGCTCCTGTTAGACCCCTAGCCTGGGAACCTCCATATGCTGCGGGTGCAGCTCTACATAAAGGCAAAAAGACAAAAAAAAAAAAAAAAAAAAATTAGATCTGGAGGTTGATTAGATTCAGGCTTGAATTTGGGCAAGAGTGGGGGGCTTGGTAGTGTCTTAGTTGGTGGTATTGTTCCTCCATCAGGAACTACACAGCATCTAGTTAACTTTTTTTTGTGATGTTATCAGATGATCTAAGTGGTGATATTGTCATTCTGTTTGTCATTCCTTCTTTTTCTGTTAAGCTGAAATACTTTATAAACGACTTGGTTTCTTTCAAGGTGCAGAATAAGTGCTTGATTCTTTACTTTTATTTACCAGTTTTCAAAATAATGGGTCAGGTCATTTCCTTAGCATCCTCCAGAGATGAGTTTTACTTTATAATCATTTTGATTCCGTAGATTTAAATACTGCATTTGTGTTTTTTTTTTTTATCCATCGTAGTTACTATTCTTATTAATGTTTGACTTGTCCCAGTCTTTGTTCATTGGGAATTTCTTTTGGTTATCATGACATTAGTTGGCTTTCTGCTATGATGGTATTGGGTTTGGGTTTCAGTTTGAGACAGGGTTCTAATTTTCCTTATTCTTTCCAGTGTTGAATAACACTTGTCCTGTGCTGTTTATGAACAGCCTCCTTTCCTCAATCATCTTCAGTGCATGTTTACATAGGAAGATTCTGTATCGTGTATTTCTTTATTTGACATTTTTAAAGCATAAAACAGTCTCTCGTACTGAATAATAGAGGGAGAATTTCGAAAGTTAAAGAGAAGCATGAGACTATATAATATCTAGGTAGGAAAGAGCATATTCAAAAAGTTTTAACTGAAGGTCACTTGCAGAAGGTGCTGGGGTTACAGAAGCAGTAAGAGTTGGCGAGGGGTCCAGGGGGTGTCAGCAGACCTGGAGGGGAGAGGGGTGTCTTCTCAGAGAGCTGCCCTGGTGGGGCTGGGGGAGCTGTGCCATGGGAAGGAGGGGCAGTCTCTCCTCCCGTTCTGTGACATTCCTTTGGGACCTCCTGTGGGCTGAACCCTTCTGGAAGCAAAGGCCAGGAGCACAGGAGTGGGAGAGGAGCCGATCCTTGAGACTCCCCCCAGGGCCTGGACCAGCAGGGACCAGCCACCCAGAGAGGGTGGCCTGGAGTGGGAGGCACACAGAGATCATCACCTCAGACGCATGCTTGTTGTCACTTGCATTTCTGAATTTGAAAGGGTGCTGCCAGCCGACTGACTACAAAATAACCTGTTTTCTGGAAAAGTCTTTTGGTGAGATTCTTTTCAGTAGTAAAAATGTACTTGCTCTCAAAGAGCTGATTGTCTTATACCATCTCCTAATTTTTAAATGTGAAAAAAAAAGGATGCTGAGATGTTCAGTAATTGGCCCAAGGTTACCCAGCTACCAAAATCAGAAACCAGTAGGTGAGCTGAGACAGTCTGGCTCCCATCCAAACCCTAACTACTGTACACAAACCTCACAGAAATTAAAAATACTTCTCTATTGTCATTGTAAAGTTTTCTTCCTCCTTCTTTCCTTCCTTCCTTCCTTCCTTCCTTCCCCCCTCCCCCCCCTTTCTTTCTTTCTTTCTTTTTTTAGGGCCGCACCTTTGGTATGTGGAGGTTCCCAGGCTAGGGGTCGAATCAGACCTTCAGCTGCTGGCCTACACCACAGCTACAGCAATGCTGGATCTGAACCGCGTCTGTGACCTACACCACAGCTCACAACAACGCCGGATCCTTAACCCATTGAGCAAGGTCGAGGATTGAACCTGCATCCTCATGAATACTTGTTGGGTTCTTAATCTACTGAGCCACAATAGGAATTCCAAAGACTGATTTCTTATTTCCATGTACTTCTCTTGTCAGCAAAAGGTACAATTACTTTCCAGATTTTTCCTTGTATAATTACCAACAGCTGTTCATATTATGGTTTTAAGAGTTCTTCTCAGTATCCCCTGGGCAAATGGTATTACCGTCCATTTTCATTTGTTTAGAGTGATGGTCCAGAGGGGTGCTTGTCTTCAAAAGAATACTTCTTGTATTTTCTTAGCTAGAATCAAATTCTCAAATGTGATTATTGTAAATATTTTGACTAAAAAGCATTTTTTCTTCATCCGTAGGGAGTGATTATAACACTGAGGATACAGTAATTATATCTGAAAGATGATTAGATGATGTGTGGGCGAAAATGTTGGAAGAAGTTACACATTACTCTCTAATAACTGTTTTACTTGTACAGGTCTGTGAAAGGTTTTTTTTCATGAGCTAAGTTCCTTGTCCTGGATCTGTCTGCTGTGTGACCTTGGGCACATCATTTAATCTCCTTTTCTTTCTCTGTAAAATGAAGGTATAGGATTTATGTAGGGTAACTTAAAATAATGAAAGAGGTATTTCAGTGCATGGGTGAGATGATTTTTATTGAGTTGTTTCTAGTTGTAAAAAGTAGTCTATGGAAATGTGAATTTCTGTTACAACTTAATTTATGCATTCCAGGATATCCTGGTGTTCTGCAAAGTAGCACAGTAAAAGTAACATGGGTTTTGAGTAAAATAGTGCTCAAAACCTTTAGAACCTACAGAAATTTATAACTAGAGCTCCTATGGAAAAGTTATGGTCTTAGTAAGAACATTGGTGCACCAAAATCTCCACTGGAATGTGTAACTAGAATCATAATCTAATTGTGCTTCCTCCTAGATGTTGGTCCTTAAAGACAGACTTTTTTTTTTTTTGATCTTTTTGCTTTTATCTAGAGCTGCACCCGCGGCATATGGAGGTACCCAGGCTTAGGGGTCTAACAGGAGCTGTACCTGCTGGCCCTCACCACAGCCACAGCAACGCGGGATCCGAGCTGCGTCTGCAACCTACACCACAGCTCACGGCAACACTGGACCCTTAACCCACTGATCAAAGCCAGGGATCGAACCCGCAACCTCATGGTTCTTAGTCAGATTCGTTAACCACTGAGCCACGACGGGAACTCCAGAGACATACTTTTAAATGACATGATTTAGTGATAGCCATATTCATCATTCAAGAAAACACACAATGGGAAATGTCTTCAGGTTTCTTATCTGTTAAGAGTTTCTGTTTTAATAGTGAGAAAACCTGCTTATGATCACTTCAGAAGATAAACATGCTGACAGGAAATTGCAGTCAGTGGACATAACTTCATGTTATCCAAAGATAATTCCTTAGTTATAGTGATTTACTTGAATGTCTTCATTAGCCCTGATTTTTCATTTTTAAGTTTTTTCAGTTTTTGTGGTTTGATGAGTATCAAATCGTCTTTATTTTTCCTAGTCAATGATGTTGGACATCTTTCCTTTTCTATTTATCATAGGTCTTGAAAGGTAGGAGAAAACATAAATAATAAATAGTCACTCTATTATAGTTTCTTCTTCTGCTGATTAATGAACAAGTCCAAAGAAAATAAGATCTCATATGGAAGTGAAAAGCTAAGATTAGAGGTCTGGTGAGAACCACCTTCTGTATATAGCAAAGCCTCCTAGACGTAAAGGACCAGATGTTCCCCATTATTTGAAAATATGTTTTCATTATTAATAAAGATGGAAAATATAGCAAACTTAACATGAAAGTACACAAACCCTAAAGTCCTGGTAAATTTCCCAGTGATCCTTGAACTTTTCAGTGTAAGAGGAATAATACATTGTCATGTCTGTTTTTTCCCCAAAGTGAACTTGAAGACGACTTACTTGGAGAAGATTTGCTAACTGGCAAAAAGGTAAGAAATACAGGTCTTACTGAAATTAAGTGATAGTACTTAATTGTACTTAAATTATTTTGTTACTGGAAGGTTGGGTATAAATTAAAGTTCTGTGAATTGAGTTACTTTTTAAATGAACAAAGAGTTGACTTTTTAATCTTTAGTAAATGTTCTCATAACTTAAAGTAGTAAATCCTTTTATGCAAATATTTTTTTTTTTTGTCTTTTTGCCTTTTATGTGGAGCCGCACCCGCGGCATATGGAGATTCCCAGGCTAGGGGTCTAACAGGAGCTGTAGCCGCCAGCCTTCGCCACAGCCACAGCAACGCAGGATCCGAGCCGCGTCTGCAACCTACACCACAGCTCACGGCAACGCCGGATCCTTAACCCACTGAGCAAGGCCAGGGATCGAACCCGCAACCTCATGGTTCATTAGTCGGATTCGTTAACCACTGAGCCACGAGGGGAACTCCTATGCAAATATTTTAGTTCCTACTGAGCCAGGGCATTCTAGCAGGTATGAAAGCAGGGACAGAACTACCACTTGCCCTGGAGGAGTTTAACATTTTGCATTTAACTGGATCTGGAATTCACTTTTGGGGATTTTTCAGAGATAAGCTTAAAAATACCCAAATATAACATATATCCAGATAAATAAAAGTCTAAAGCCTCATCTAGGTTTTTCTAAGCTTTTTGATCAAGTAGAAACTTTGAAGCAGTAATCTCTGTGTGTGTATCTATTTATATACCGTATGTGTATGTATATACATATCACTCTACTGATAGATTTTGAGCATTATGAAACATACATTAAAAACAGAAATAAAAAACCAAAGATTAAAATGTGAGATACCAGATTTTATTTTGTTTATTAACAGTCTAAAGACACTTGTCCTTCTCACTAAATATCAAGATAGTTTTTTATGCTTAGTTTTTTAAAGTCTTCAGGTTATGATGGCTTCTTACTGTCCACAGTTGTTATACTCAGGCTCGTTATACTCTTAGGTGATTGGGTCACATCAGTTGTCTGATTTATCAGACCTGATTCATTTTCCTTTTAATCTCTGTAATCTAGTGATGAAGATCCAGTACTAGGAGACCACTGGTTCTGCCCTTTTCCTATAACTTACTTTGTTACATTAGCATTTTCTCATTAGCATATTCTCGGATGCATGAATTTGTTGTAGTTGTTCTCTTTTCTTTTTTTTCTGTCTTTCTAGGACTGCACCCGCAGCATATGGAGGTTCCCAGGCTAAGGATTGAATAGGAGCTACAGCCGCTGGTCTGTACCACAGTCACAGCAACGCCAGATCCGAGCCAGTCACGTCTGCCACCTACACCACAGCTCACTGCATCACTCACTGGATCCTTAACCCACTGAGTGAGGCCAGGGATCGAACCTGCGTCCTCATGGATGCTGCTCAGATTTATTTCCTCTGAGCCACAACAGGAACTCCCTACTTTCCTTTCTGTGTCTTGTTTCTTACTGTACCATCGACCTGCCCCAGTCTTTTTCCCTTTAAGTGGCTCTCTCGTCACCTGTAACTCTGAATAGGGATTTAGTTCAGTTACCTCTACATCCGCAAGTGGGTTTCTCATATAAGTAAATGAGGATACATCAGAGTGACTGAAAGTGAAAAACCAGTAAGCATGCCCCTCAGCCTGTCCGTGTTGGACTCATGCTCTGGTTCAGGATGCCCCGCGTGTGGTGTGATTCAGGGTGGTTTCGGGGGGCCAGGCCTTCCTGTGTCATGGTCACAGCGGGGAAAGGACGACAGTCTTCCTTCTCACTCAGGCAGTTAGTTTGCACATCCTTAAGTGCATGCAGTGTACCTGGGAGCCCCACCTAATGTAGACGCATCGTTTCCCCTTTGCTGTGGTTGAAGATGCTGTAGTGAGGATGCCAGCGAGACGTTAAAAGGTTTAAATGCAGAAAAGTATTTTCACGTGGAGTTGGATTTCTACCCTTGGGCAAGCCTGGTGTATCATAGTTTGCCCTGTGTTTCCATCAGGGAGCCCTCTTGGCCCTAAAGATGTCACACCCATCCATGGCCACTTTCTCTTCTCTGTGCCCTGCTTTCCTGTAGACCCCCGCCCAGCGGCTCTGCTCGCTCTCCCTCCTTGCCGAGGACGCACTGCACTCCTAGTCCTTGCCATGTAGTAGGTGAAAATCAGTTTTGACCTCAGGGATTTAGTCCCACTTTCCATTCCAGCTTTATCAGTAAAGTGAGTATTTTGGTCATTTTGATCATTTTGTGCCTTCTGCGTCTGTTACTCGTTAGGTTCAGAACTGACACAGAAAATTGAATCCACGGAAGTCAGACTCAGAAAAGTTTTTGATTATCATCAGGGCCCACCACAGTGTATATTCTTTTTTTGTTTGGTGTATTATTTATTGGTTCACTGACTTTTGACAAATATTTAAAAGTTTAACTTAAAAACTCAGGAAAGAAGCCTCTTATTGATTGAAATTTGGCTTTTATTGAATTGTTAATTTTTCAAAGATTGCCTGTGGTTTTACTTAGTGAATTGGGCAGATAACTTAGGTTCTCCATAGCTGCCTGACTTGTCCCCAGCAGTGACGGAGAGAGTTTGTGGGCAAGGAATAAGAACTGCTGAAGCAGGGGGGAAAAAAAAACTGCTAATGAGATTGATAGTTTTTGGCTTATATCAAAACTACTGTAATGAAGCGTATAGAGACATGTTTGAGGAACCTAGGTGTATAATCTATAAGATGCCAGGAAAAGACTGCTGATTTGTTTCTTCCATTTTTATGTAGAAAATCAAGTTTTTCCCCCTCTTTTTCCTTGTGTGCATGTAGGTAGGGAGCAGTAATTTACATATACCATAGAAATAATTTTAATAGGGTAGGAAAGTGACAAGGCTTCCACCCCCCCTTACATTTAAGACAACAAAACCTGAAACTGTAGAAATTTGACCAGTTGGCAAAAATCACTAGAGTGCCTCTACTTTACGATGAGTAGACAAGCCTGTCAAGAACTGGAGAGAGGGTCTTAGTTGTGTTTATTTTCCTGTGTTGTCTGTACTGGACAAACCAGCGTTTTATTTTAGGCCCTTACCATTCCATTTGGGCAGTCTAATTATCTAAAGTCTGCTTTGTTCTGGAATTCCTCTGTTTTTTCTTTTTGTTTAAAAAGTCTTTAGACTTTGGACACTTAACAGTGTTAAATTTAGTTGAATCTTAATACCATTTTTTTTGGTATGATAAGAAAAAAATTGTACGGTACTACCAAAGGACTTGTCTGCTTTTTTTTTTTTTTTTTTTTTTTTTTTTTTTTTTTTTTTTTTTTTATTACTAAAGTTTTTTTTTTTTTTTTTTTTTTTTTTTTTTTTGCTTTTGGAGTTATAATAAATATCTGTGCTTGCTGCTTTGTCCTTATCTGTGCATCTGAAAATGGGCCTAGGGTAGTTAGAATGCCATGTATGGCATCTCAACTGTCAGCTGGCTGTATCGGACTGAGAAAACTTTCCGAATGGCAGCTGTGTAAATAACAAGGTTAAAAGCAATCCAGTCAATGTGATTTTGCACTTTTGTAACAGGTCTTCTTATGGCAGTAACATGCATTAATTAGGTTTCTTTCTTTGATTAGAACCAGTCAGATTTGTCAGATGAGGAGCTGAATGACGATCTTCTGCAGAGTGATAATGAAGACGAAGGAAATTTCAGGTACTCAGTATTAGCTCACTGAAAGTGTTCTCTAAGAAGTTTAACTACATTGATAGTAACTAATTTATAATTGTAGTGGGATATAATTGGTAATGTACTTACTGTATCTGTAACATATTCTAAACAGGAGATTGTATAACTCTTTGATGTGGAAGCCATATATATTTTCCTATAAATAGGACAGTGGTTTAAAATCAGGGTTCGTCTTGCATTTAATGACCTCTGAGTTCTGTTGCGTGCAGATTATGAAAGTTCAGGACAGGTATGTTCTGCTCTTTTAAAGGACTCCTTTATTTATATTAATACTGTTGGTTGCAGCTGGCTTTTACTGCTTTCGTTTTCATTTTAGACCGTTTTTGTTTATACATATGTGTTAACTGGATTGCTGTTTTAGAAATTCCTTTGATTTTTATTATTTGTCTTTTTAGGGCCACATCCATGGCACATGGAAGTTTTCAGGCTAGGGGCCTAATCGGATCTGTAGCTGCAGGCCTACACCACAGCCACAGCAATGAGGGATCTGAGCTGTGTCTGTGACCTACACCACAGCTCATGGCAGCATCAGATCCTTTAACCCACTGAGCGAGGCCAAGGATCCAGCCCACATCCTCATGGATACTAGTCGGATTCATTTCCACTGTGCCACAACAAGAACTCCTGGACTGTACTCTAGGCTCTAGTTGACTTTTTTAAAAAATTGTTTTAATTTTATTGTGGTAAAAAAGTATAACATATAAAATTTACTGTCTTAAGTATAGAAGTAGTTGATCATCTGTGTATAATTGTTTTAGTCTGTTTGGGCTGCCATGACAAAATATCGCAAACTGGGGATCTAGTTTATAAACAACAGAGATTTATTTCTCGTAGCTCTGGGGGCTGGGAAGTCCAGGGTCAGAGTGCTGGCCTGGCTGCGTTCCAGTGAGGACCCCCAGCTCTCCCACTGTGTGCTCACACGGGGGAAGGTGTGAGGCAAGTCTCTTGGGTCCCTTTTGTAAGAGCGGTGATCTCGTGACCCAGGCCTCTCCCAGAGGTTCCCCTGCGGACACCACCACATTGTGTGTCAAGGTTCAGCATGTGTGTGTTGGGAGGACACGGGGATTTAGTGCATAGCAGTAGCGAGTGAGTGTCTTTCTGTGGGTGACACAGTCAGCCCCGCTCTAAGAGGAAGCGGCATTTAGTACATCTGCCAGGTGGGGTCGTATCCTTCACTGTTATGAGGAAACAATTTATTGACATTTATTGTGAAAGTATGGAGAGACATTTCTTGCTTATAAATGTAATTAAGAAATACCTGACATTTATTACTGAGCTGTAGATTTGTAATAGGTTTTCTAACAAAGTAATTTTTATGGGTAACAATACATTTTAAATTCATTTATTCTACAAGTTATTTGTTTCCCAATTCCATTCTTATTATATTTTCATCATCATTATTATATTTTGGACTTTTGAATTAATTAAATTGCCCTTGAAATATACCTTTAGGATTTTTAAATTTTTAAGAGTTTTTGGAGTTCCCGTCGTGGCGCAGTGGTTAACGAATCCGACTAGGAACCATGAGGTTGCGGGTTCGATCCCTGCCCTTGCTCAGTGGGTTAACAATCCGGTGTTGCTGTGAGCTGTTGTGTAGGTTGCGGATGCGGCTCGGATCCTGCGTTGCTGTGGCTGCGGCGCAGGCCAGTGGCCACAGCCCCGATTAGACCCCTAGCCTGGGAACCTCCACATGCCGTGGGTGCGGCCGTAAAATGACAAAAGGCAAAAAAAAAAAAAAAAAAGATTTTTTATTTTGCTTTTTAGGGCTGCACTCGTGGCCTATGGTAGTCCCTAGGTTAGGGGTCGAGTCGGAGCTGTAGCTGCCAGCTACACCACAACAACACCATATCTGAGCCGGGTCTGCAACCTACACCACAGTTCATGGCAGCGCCGGATCCTCAACCCACTGAGTGAGGCCAGGAATCGAAGTCGCGTAATCATGGATACTGGTCAGGTTCATTATCGCTGAGCCACAATGGGAACTCCTCGGATTTTTTTTGCCATATGTCTTCAAGTCGATGTGGCATATTCAATTTTTTGTTAGGATTGGATATTTAATATGTGTAAACTTAGATTTAGCTATAAAACTTTGCATTTTAAGTGTTATTATGCATCATAGTTTGGCATTTAGCTCTTGTGATTTAATAGGTGGAATGTGATTTTTTTGCAGTTTTAAAACTGCCTTTGTTTGTTTTACTCAGAAATTGTGTTTTTGGAAATTTGTGACTAGTTGACTAGTATAAACTGTTTAGATGAATATTGAAATATATTTGTGTAGATTTAAAATAGTTTGGTTTTTTAAATAGTTTGTAGTTTGCATTCATACATAGATTTTTAAAAAGAAAAAATATTCTTAAAATTCCATCTGTGATTTTCTGTTTATGGAGTAATACTCCTGTTTTTACTTCGATATCTGAGGAAACAGATACCATTCTTTTCATTCTGGAGTTGGAATGAAATGCAGTCCATTTACTTTCAGCGCTGGGTCTTGGCAGGGGGACCTGGCTCCTTGTGGTTGGTCTGGTTCTCCGGGTGTGGGCACCTGGGGCTGATGACGGCGGGGCCCTGTGCGCAGTAGGGCCTGTGCGCAGTAGGGCCTGTGCGCAGTAGGGCCTGTGCGCAGTAGGGCCTGTGCTGCTGGCCGGTGTGCACTGCAGTGAGCTCCGTTTTCCGTCATTGTTGTGGTTGCCGCGCATTGGTCAGTCCCTGGAGTAGCTTTGTAACAGTTACTGATTCATGTGATGATTTAGTTTTGAGCTCCACTCCGGTTTCATGCCTTCCCTTGTATTTCTGTTCCCCCCAGTTCTCAGGGTGTCACACTTAGTCTGAACACCACGTCGGGCATGGTCACGTCCTTTGAGCTGTCTGACAACACCAATGACCAGTCCGGAGAACAGGAATCCGAATATGGACAAGGGGAGGACGAGCTCGTGTATCACAAATCTGATGGCTCTGAATTGTATGCTCACGGGTACCCGGAAGAAGGAGGACAGTACGAAGGCCCTGACGCGGAGCTGACGGAGGACCACATGGAGTATGTGGAAGAGCCGGAGGAGGGGCAGCTGTACAGCGATGAGGTGCTGGACATCGAGATCAATGAGCCCTTGGACGAATTCACAGTGAGTCCTTCTCCTTTGTATGGCCGACGATAACGTGGCTGCCTGGGCCTAGGTTTCAGACTGATTTGAAATCTCTTTCCCTCTCTTGGGAGGGAGGGAAATTAGACCTTATTATCACTGTCTGCCAGTTTCTTTATCTGAGCTATGACAAAGTTTGTGTTGACAGCTTGTTTGGCCGGAGGTAATGCTCTTTTGTCATTCTGGAAGGCTTCACAGAATCGTGACCTTGAGGATTGCACCCTAAGGAAGAAAATGGCTTTGTGTGGCAGAGATGCACTGTCAGTTGTTAGAAGTACTTAATGCAGAGCTTTTATCCAGGCTCTAGACAAGATCTGATAAAGTCCTTCTAAGGTGAAAAGATTATTGACCTGCTAAAGACATCTTTAAGGTGCTAATATTCCAAAGTGATTGATGTCCTGGTCATTCATCCTTTTTTGTAACTGAGAACTGTCTAAACATGAATAAAGAGATTGGAGGGTCCTTTAGGAAATGTGTACCCTTTGTTATCTCTAATCAGGAAACAAAGATTGTGCTGATTTTTATTTCAGAAAGGTGTTTTTTTTTTAAAGTTGAACTGTCAGGAAAGACAAAGATTGCTCACTATTAAAAGAGATTTATTTTTATTTTATTTTCATTTTTTTGTCTTTAAGGCCGCACCCGAGGCATATGGAGGTTCTCAGGCTAGGGGTTGAATTGGAGCTGTAGCTGCCCGCCTACACCACAGCCACAGCAACACGGGATCTGAGCCATGTCTGTGACCTACACTGCACCTCACGGCAATACCAGATCCTTAACCCACTGAACAAGACTGGGAGTTGCACCCGCGTCCTCATGGGTGCTCGTCGGGTTCGTTAACTGCTGAACCATGATGGGAACTCCCCAAATAAATTTATTTTTAAAATAAGCACTTAATGAAATTTATGTTGGAAGGGTATGATCTCCATAGGTGCATTAGGATCCTAGGGTTTTCCGGACTCTGGGTTCCACTAAGGTGCAGTGTCTGTAGGGCGGCTGGGATGAGCGGAGGCTTGTAGAGCTAGAGGCAGGGCTCTGGCTTCATCTCTGTGGTTTCATTCAGAGTTAGTAATTTTTCATTTAAGAAAAAATGTGTGTGTGTGTAATTTTGCAACGAATTAACTGTTTACGTGGAGCCTTAGCATATTTAGTTGCAGACACAGTTGTGTGTTTATATAGCCCAGTAGTTATTTTTAAGATCTGATTCTTTTTGAATGCTTCCTCTTTAGTAGATACAGCAACGAAAACAATGATTGTGGTTTTGGTGAACGAATCATGTAAAAGGCCTCCTGAGCACTTGTCCTCTCAGCGACTCTGTAGTGGTTTGCGTTGGTAATAACTCCTTCAGCAGCGTGGACAGGTGTTCTCTGGTTTAAGTGTCTGCTTACTATGTCAGAGTGGAACGCTGTAGTTTAAAGTGCTTCTTAAAAATTAAGCCAAGATCATAAAATGTGCCTCGTTATTCCCTGGTTAGAGCGTTTTACTATTTCTGTTTCTCATCTTCAAATATGTTTGGTCAGTCATATCCCTTATAAATACAGTAGTTCAGCAACCTTTACAGTGTCTAAGCAGTGGGGACGTAAATATTGCTGAAACGTGAGCCATAAGGCACGGCCCCTTGCCTTCTGTGAGTCACAGTGTGGAAAGTGCTTGATGGTGCTCACACACGGTCGTATGAGAGGCTTCGCTCACTGGTGGTCTTGCAGAGTTTATTGTAAAGAGCCTTACTAGTAAGTGAGGGGTTTTCCTCTCTCGTACTCCAAATGAGGTTACGTTTGGGCCACTGGTTGTGTAAATGCCAGCTTAATGATCTGACATCTTGTGGTCTGTGGTTAGATATTGAGAAAAAATGCAATAAATGTGCACTACTTTTCCACATTAAAGTAAATTTTTTTCAAAATTAAAAAAAGTCTTAAAGTGGAAACATTACTTAGAAATTTCCAGAGTGTCCTGTTTTCACAGAGCTGTAAACTTGAAAGGCGAGGCAAAGTAAAATTCCCTCTTTGAGCTGTGTCAGCTCTCCTCAGGGTGTCCAGCTTGCTGGCCACACTCCTTCTCTCTCCCTCCGTCTGTAAGACCGTGGTCGTCTGTACAGTTATAGTGCAGTGGCAGCATCTGGCACTGCGTCCTCGTTGCGTGAGGCGAAGAAACGGCTGGAGCTGGGCAGTACTCCCCTTCAGCTTCGCAGTGCAGGCCTCTTACCGTCCTCCCGGCTGTCACTGGGGCACAAATTACTGTCCATGTTCGACTAATGAACATGGAGTAGATTGGGGGTCCCGATGCCATGTTAGTTTATAAGCGACTTACTTCACTGCCCTAGGTAGCGCTTGGTAACGGGCACTCTAAAGCTGGACTTGAATCTGTGCTGACCACGTGTGCATTCCGTCCGCCTGAGCTGGATCCTGGCATCACGTGGGGGGCCCTTGTGTGCCACTGCTGGTGGAGTCGTGGGGTCTCAGAATGTTACAGTCGGAGGGGACACTTTTACATGTGAAGAAACTGAGGTCCCCAGAAAAGGTGCATAATAAACTGGTTTTCTTTCCTATCATAATCACAGCAAAAAAGATTTTTAGGTTTTTAAAAAAAGTTTTGCTGTCCTGGGACTTCCCGTAGTGGCACAGCGGAAACGAACCTTGAGTATCCTTGAGGCTGTGGGTTCAATCCCTGGGCTCACTCAGTGGGTTAAGGATCGATCTGGCATTGCTGTGAGCTGTGGTGTAGGTTGCAGGAGTGACTCGGATCCTGCGTTGCTGGGGCTGTGGCGCAGGCCGGCAGCTGCAGCTCTAATTCGACCCTTAGCCTGGGAACCTCCATATGCTGTGGGTGCGGCCCTAAAAAGCCAAAAATATTTTTTTTTGCTGTCCTTATTTTGAGAGTGAATTGAGATTTTACATAAAAACTTGTGTTCTTGTATTAGAGATGTATACTGTTTATTATTCAACAGAGTATTAGGACATCATTTGTCAGGTGATTCATAGTTTTGAGCAGAAAATTACTCAGTGCCTTTAAAGTTAAACGTAGATCGAGGTCTCTCAAAACACTGTTTGGTAAAAACAATTTCAGATTGGTAATTTATGTAATGGAGGGCAGATTTTTGTTTCCAGTGAGAATTTAGTGGTGCAGACAATTCTCCACTGTACATTCGCTGAAAATTGTGATTGGCATTGTCCGGCCTTATTTGAAATCTGACAGCTCTGCTCTCAGTGAGCCATGGGTTGCCCTTGTTGATAGGCCGGTAACCGTTCCTGTGCAGTGTGGGGTAGTCTTGAGAGACAGCGCGGGAGCTGAGGTGCCTGTCACCTTAAGTACACCTGTCTTCCTTTGTAGCGTCTGTTGTACATTGTGTGGTTGGGTCACTTGCTTGTCTTCTGCAGCTTTTCCTCTGTTGCGCCTGCCTTGTGATCATTTATTGTTCGTTTTAGCCAGTGACCAGGGACACTAGGAAGTTAAGCTCCTCTGGAAACGGTCGGGTCTTGCTCTCTTAGAAATGCCTGTAGGAGTCCTTTCTCTTGCAGTTGTTGCTTCTAGCCAGCTTGCCTGCTTCCTCCCACATGCCCTCAGGATGCCTGCGTGCCGACGGGCCCCTTAGATTTTGTACAAACTTCGAATCGTCCTTCTAATATAAGGGAGCAGCTGATGGAGAGTTCCAGCTCTTGGGTTGCAGTGAATTGCCCACACTTGCCCATCAAGTGTGGGTTTGAGTCGGCATGACTCCCGCCCACTTACTGCCGCTGAGCTGCCCCGTGCACACGCACACTCACCTCTCCTTAGTGTTGACTTTAAGAAGAGCTGTTTGTCAGAGCCCTGGGAGTTGGAAACGGGTCCTTGTCACTCCCTGTAGCACTGGGTTGGCACTGTGCTCTGCTTGTTAACACTCAGGGCAGGTCCCAGTCTGGTTTTGTGCTTGCTGCTTTCTGCTCAGCCTGGTAATTGCTGTAGTAGAATTTGCTGACACAGCTAAGCATGAGTCGTGAAGATGAAACGTGCCTAAAGACCCCAGAGCTGTATGAGAAAAACTTGTTTTCTCTTTAATGGCTGTTAGGATGAAGAATACTTGCAGGCTTGTGGGCAACAGGGGATGACAGAGCAGGAAGACTGTGTTGCTGAAGAGGAATTAGATGGGATTTCTGATTCCCAGGTTGCTCCTGACACTGAAGAGGTATTTGTTCATCTTTTAAAAGAGTCCAGAAGTTTGCTGTTTTTTTCCTTCCAGATTTAAAACGAGCATCTTTTTAGTGTTAGTGAGAAGTTGATACATGTCTTCTTTGAAGCCTGAGTGTAGTTAACACCCTGGGCTTTCAAGGATCTTTGATCGGTGAGTTGTGGTGAGCTGATTCCCAGATAACCGCTTGCCCTTGGAATGGTAGAGCGGTTTAAATGTGTCACGGGCGTGGGCAGAAGTTGTCTCTCCTGTGTGGTGGACAAGCTGGTGCTTTGAAAGGAGAGCGGTGACTGTTTGGCATTGCTTCACAGTAGTGAATTCTGACCGTTATTCAGAAAACACCGCAGCGTTCCTGGTTTGGGTGCTCTGTTAGCTGTTGGAGAAACAAGGGTGGCTGAGAAGCTTGGTTCTTGTGCTCAAGGAACTTGCAGCCTAAGACAAGGGACAGAAGACGCGGTCAGATTCCAGTGGTGCAGTAAAACCTCCTGGAAGGGAGGCCCAGATTCATGCTTTAGGAGCTCAGAGAGGGCCCTGTCTTGGCTGGATGTGTGGGTTGGGGAACGGGGGTGCGGGTGCTGAGGCGTTAGGGAAGAGGTAAGTTAGGAAGTAGGCTGGAGAAAGAGATGTCATTTGGACGAGTAGAGGTATGATATGAGATGAGGGTTATAGGTTCTGTTTTCCAACCTTAGAACTTGTGCCATAGATCAAACATGTAAGCCACAAAATCACTCTGTAGCCTTAGGACTTGAATTAAAATTTTTTTTTTCCTTATTAATGTTTTTTTTTTTTTCTCAGTTATTTCCCTTAATACTTGCTCCCTCTTTTCCCGATGAGGTCATGAAAAGTGATACTTCACTGGCTTAGGTCATTTACTTGTGTCTTAGACTAATGCTTAGAAACTCAGTGTACAGAACTTTTGATTTTCCATTTCTTTCCCTAATATGATGCTGTGCCGGCAGAGGGTACGAACTCGCACAAACACTTGTTCGCCCCCAGCAGGCTACATTTGATTTTTCATTTTGTGCTTTCTCTCTGTCTCTCTTGCTGTTTAAAATAATTTGAAACTTGGAGAAAAAATAGAAGAACAGTAGAAAGATCCCTTTGCCCAGATTCTCCAATTGTAGACAAATATATTTAGCCCAAGGAACCAGGACAGGACAGAGCTAAGGACGACGTTAGGTAAGAGACGGCCCTCATCCTGGTGAGGGCGCTGTTCCGACTGATGAGCCAGCTCGCCCCCACTCAGGGGACAGGGTTGTGAGTCCTGTGGCTTTGTCCAGGGCAGAGCCAGTGCAGGCCGGGAGTAGATCAGACCTGCGGACAGGTGACCTTAACAAAAGGAATCTTTGACCCTTAAAGGAGGGTGTGTGAGTGGGGAGGGGCCCACACAGGTGGCTGTGGGGGTCAGCCTGGGGGAGAGCAGTTGAGGGGGGACCCGGAGTCCAGCTCCCGTTAGCCAGTTCGTGTGCCGTTTATTAGTTTGTAGTGTTTCATAGTTGGAAGATTACTTTCAGTGATTTTTTTTCTCCTGTAATTTATTCTTTCAGTATTTTAGGTAATAATTCTCCTTCCTCTGATAATGTATTGTGTTTGTAGCATATTTTAGAATGAGAGAAGATTTTGTAGATTTTAATCTTTAAAATGATCCCTGGAGATATAAACTATTTTATTGTAATGCAGTTAAAGAATAAGAATGCTAATAGGCGCCGTTCCTGAACTGTAGTCACCAAAATATCGGTGCAAAAGTGGGTTATTTGGTAATAACCTACTTCAAAAGTGATAGCTGTGGAGCTCCCTTCATGGCTCAGCAGTTAAGGAACCTGACTAGGATCCATGAGGATGCGGGTTCGATCCCTGACCTTGCTCAGTGGTTAAGGATCCCGCGTGGCTGTGGCTGTGGTGTAGGCTGGCAGCTGTAGCTCTGATTAGACCCCTAGCCTGGGAACTTCCATATGCCATGGGTGCGGGCCTAAAAAAAACAAAAGAAAAGGTAACCGCGCCTTCTGTTTTCATTCAGTGTCTTCTGAAGAGGGAGATCGAGGGAGAGAGAGAAATCTTCTGAGGAACATTAGTGATCAGAGCCAGCCTTACCCGAGCTCATGACACGGCAGTGTCTCAGACAAGGCTAGGAGCCTAATCGTTCGGGAAAAGTTAAGCCCCTCCCATGCCTGTGCCCATACCGATCTCCGATTAGTTCATACCAGCCTGTAAGTGTGTTGGAAGAAAATGTTCGTTTATTTTTCTTTTTGGCTGCCTTTTGGTGTATGGAGTTCCTGGCCCAGGGATCAGCTCTGAGCCGCGGCTGGACCGTTAAGCCACTGTGCCCAGGCCGGGGGTCCAGCCCGAGTCCTGGCCCTGCAGAGAAGCCGCCAGCCCTGTTGCACCCCCGCGGGGCTCTGGCAGAAAGTGAGTAATGGTGTGCTAGCCTCAGGCTTACCTGCAGACGGTTACTCATCAGAGAGCACATGTTTAGTTCTCAGTAATGGCAGAAAATTCCAGAAGGGGATTTCAGATCTGGTAAACAGGTACCCTGTCTTCTCAGACTTCTGTGGTACAGTTCCAGGGCTGCGGCTCTTACCGTGGTCCACATCTGAGCGGTGGGTTGCAGGAAGACTGAAAGGGACTGTGCCCACCCTTTGAAGACAAGTCCCAGCGTTCTCGAACAAGGCTTCGTAAACATCTCATGAATTTCGCTGTGATCTTGTGGCTATTCCTCACAGCAGGGGAAACTGGTGAGTGTAGTGTTTTATTAGGTGACAGCATGTTCAGCTAAAATTGGGAGTTTTCTGCTTAAGGAGTGAAAAAAGATCAGAAAAAACGAGCACCAAGTTGTCTTGGTTTTACTACTCTTATTACTCTTGGTATTAGTACTTTTTAAAGGAAAAGGATGATTTGATTATATGTAAATACCCCAAAACACTATAAACAAGTTCAGGGAAGAGACAGTAGGGGGAAATACTTACATGAGAGTCTAAGAATGCGTGTATTTAGTAAAGTTAGCATATTCAGTACTTGGTATGTTCAGTATATACTGGCGAGCACTCCTAAAGAAAGAAGGCCAATGTGAGAAAGCAATCCAAAAATAAGATAAGCAACTGAACAAGTATATAAAACAACAGTCAATAAAGGAAAAATTAAAAGCAGTTGACAATTCTAACGTATTTTAATATTGGCAAAAATCAGAATTATTGGTCAGGTATAGTCTGTTCTCTTGGAGGACTATTCTGGAAATACTAACTGCCAAGAGACAGTTTTCCATGGGTCTGTCATGTCTCTGCATGTTTTGTGAGCAAAGTGCTGAAGGCTGTTTGTTCCTGGCTGTCGTGTCAAAGATGTTTTTGTAGCGACAGCATGCTACGGGAAACACGGAGCTTTCTCTGGAGCAGGGGGCAGGTGTGCGTTCTGCTCATTACGACTGGCTCGGGGTCCCTCAGCTCACGCCCACCCTCGGCATACGGTCACCTCGGCCCCTTTCTTCAGAAGGTCCAGGGGGATTGGGGCTCAGAGCTGACCTTGGGAGGCCACTGCTGTTGTTAAAAGTAACAACCATCAGTGACCAGGAGTCTCGGGCCTTCCCTCAGCCTCTCTGAAACAGTGGCAGGCTACCTTATTAGCCTGCAAGAAGGCTAAATTGCAGACCCTTCACTGTTGATGACAGTATCAAGCCTGAAGGTCATTTGGCTCAGTAATTCTGCTTTGATGAAATTATCCAAAAGAGTTAATAATCTAAGATGTGTTCAAAGATGCATGGATTTTAAGTACACATTAGAATCTGAATTATGGCACTAAAAGATAATTTCAGCCGAAAAGTCTATTTTCAGTGGATCCTTTTAGTTAATGTTTTTGCTTGGTTAATACAAAGAAATCACTATGCTGGAAACCATTAGAAAGATCTAATTAGGAAGACTGGCCCTCGCAATACAGCCCTATCAGTGCCAGTTGTGCTGTTGTCGTCAGACATGCTTAAAAGCGTTTGCTATTGTAGGTAGTTTTGGCTTGTAAAAAGTGAGGCTTTAAAAAATTTTAAACTGTTTAAATTTAAAATACTTTACACATTATGATAACATTTACATTCAGTGATAGACGCGGATCTGAGGCACACAGTTCAGCGTTTTGAAACGTGTCAATCCAAGTTAACATCCTTCTGTTGGTGAGAAACAGTTCCATTCCCCAGAAAGTTCCGCCTTGTTTCTTTCTGGTCAGTACTGGCTCCTCTCAGAGGCAGGCACTGTTCTTATTTCTGACTGTCTTTCCCAGTCGAGACCTTCCTGTAACCGTAATCGTGTGGTGTACCTGCTGCTGCGGTGCTGTGTCTGCCTGCTTTGCTCCCTGTGGTGTTTCTGAGCTTCGTCCAAGCGGTCGTGTGTGTCAGTAGTCACCAGGTCATTCCATTTTATGGATATGCCGTATTTGTTTTCTCCTGTTGATAGAATTAGATTTTTTGTTTTATATTCCATGGTATAATAAAGAATTGTTCTCTCTCAGATAACTTTGTAAGCACTAAAAACTTTTGGGGAAGTTTTTTTTTAAAGCGGTGTTCTCTATAGTTTTGTTTTCTTTTCACCCACTTTTTCAGAGAACTACTTGATTTTTTTCCTCAGATTTGGGATGGAATATTGAATTTTCTTTCAAAAGACTGAGACCGCAGATTAATTTCAGAAGTAGCTGGAGAATGTAAAAATACACAACTCTGGGACTTGCCTCCCTTCCCTTAGAAATTCTGATTATTTGTGTACATACGATAAGGCTTTGGTGGATTTTTCTACTTCTAAAGAACCTTCATGATGGTTTTCATATGCATCCTCTGTTAAGCATTGCAAGTACGTCTTTTGGGTTTTCAAGATAATTAAATAGCTAAAAAAAAAATCAAACCTTTGAATATATTTGGCAGTGTCTATAATGAAATCAGATTTGCAAAGTATTTGAATTCTTACAAAAATATAATTTTAGGATAATTTAATTTTTATATTGTTATCCAGCACCTCCCTTCAGTGGAATTTTACTTGTGAATGGAATACTAATGTTTGTTAAAAAACTATGGAGAAAGCCAACATTTTGGCAGCTAGGTTAGTGAATCCTATAAGCCATATGGCCAAAGAAGATGCTGGGTTTTTTTTTTAGCCCAGTTTTTAGGATAAGAGATGGTGATCCGTGGCTGAAGGAGTGGGTCTTAGCTTAGGGAATATTGCCAAGTGGTCTACACCTAAGGCGACCAAGGACAGGCAGTGTTTCAGTTTCAGCTTGGGGCTTGTGTGATCCTTGATGTGGTTCAGGGCCGCACTGACCCTGAGATGTGGACCACAAGTTTGTGTTCTAGGACGTTGCATCTCTCAAAAAAAAAAAAAAAAATTTACCCTGTGCTATTCTTTTCTGTAGTCGGTCCTTCCTCCCAGTCCTAACCTGTGGTGTTTGTCTCTTGAAGACTGCCGTGTAGGTGGGGTGGTTGCATTATATCACCCTTTGTTCAGTGTGCTGCCTCTGTGCTTTCTTCCCTGTTGTGTCAGTGGTGGTCCTTTTTATTGCTGAAAGGTTGCGTTCCGTGGTTTGGATGGGCCACGGTTTGTATATCCTTTCACTGTTGTTTCTATTTTTGGTGATCCAAAAGAGAGTTGTAAACACTTTCCTCCAGGTTTTTACATGATCGTAAGCTTTCTTTCTCTAACCCTGTGTTTTTGAACATACATTTTCACTTCTCTGGGGTAAGTATCCTCCAGTGGGATTGTTGGATCATAGGCTAGAATGGTTTGTTGGTTTGTTTCTGGTAGCCTGTAGAATTTCTTTTAAAGAAACAATTTTCAACTCATCTTTGTTGTATTTAGATTTCTTAGATGGAGATTTGGTTGTAGAATAAACCGCATTAATTTCGGTACTGTCATGTTTTCGTTAAGCTTGGCTTGGAAAGTGTTTGAACTATAATTAGGGTGAATGGTTGAATTGGAAATGACTGTTGTAATAGACTCCTAGCTTTATCGGCAGTCATTTCTTTCCCTTCTCTGTGGCCTTGCTGCTTAAAGTGTGGGCTGTGGACCTGCATGTTGGCTTAACCTGGAGCTCATTAGAAATGTAGAATGTCATGCCCCACCCTGACCTGCAGAGTCAGAATCTGCATTTTAGCAGGATTCACAGTAATTGGTGTAAACCTTAAATTTGAGAAGCGCTGCTCTGCAGCATTAGTGGAAGTGGAGAAGAATATTTTGTAAACGAGTTTACTTTTTCTCAGTTTGAGTGCAGCTCAATACAAACAGAGCTGAGTCTGTCTCACACGTCACTCCCTCTTGGTTTCAGATATTCAGTATGACTGAAGTAATGGTATTGAACCAACAAAATGCCAGTATTTTGGTATTTTAAAATTCTTTACTATGCTGAGTATCAGAATACTGAAAGGTGTTTTTGCAATCATTAGGCTGAAAATTGAAGTTCCGTTTATCATTTTCAGGCATTCAGCCTCCTGAAGATGTGTCTCTGCTTTAGGAGTTAGAGCAGTGTGTGTGTGCATTTTACACGGAAAATGGCGAAGAATACAGAGTGATTGTATCAGTTTATTTAAATTTTTTTCTTGCACATTTTCTAACAAAGTAGTTCATTTTTGCTTCTATTAAGAGTAAAGTATATTTGAAAATTACGAAAGGAGAATAAAGGAGCAATTTCTGTATGTATGTATATATGTATGTATGTATGTATGTATTTATTTATTTATTTTTAGGGCTGCAGGTGCAGCATATGGAAGTTCCCAGGCTAGGGGTCGAATTGGAGCTATAGCTGATGGCCTATAGCATAGCCACAGCAACACCAGATTTGAGCTGTGTCTGTGACCTACACCACAGCTAACGGCAATGCCAGATCCTTAACCTACTGAGTGAGGCCAGGGATCGAACCCACATCCTCATGGATACTAGTCAGATTTGTTTCTGCTGCACCACAACAGGAACTCCCTCTTTTTTTTTTTGTCTTTTGTCCTTTTAGGGCTGCACCCGCGGCATGTGGAGATTCCCAGGCTAGAGGTCTAATTGGAGCTACAACTTCTGGTTTACACCACAGCCACAGCAATGCAGGATCCGAGCCGCATCTGCAACCTACACTTCAGCTCACGGCAACGCCGAATCCTTAACCCACTGAGCAAGACCAGGGATCGAACCCACAACCTTATGGTTCCTAGTCGGATTCATTAACCACTGAGCCACGACGGAAACTCCCCATTTTTTTTTTTTTTTTTTAAGTTTACAAAAGTACTTAATGGACCTAGTGGTCAGTAGGTACCTACTTATTACCTGACAGGTCACCCAGACCTAATATGAGGTGGAAGTTAGTGTCAAAAGGAACATGAGTGAAACGAATACAATATTAGTAAGTCATCTGTACTTCAATTAAGTTTTTTTTTAAAAAGGAACATAAGTTGTTGACAAAAGTACTTTTAGTTTGGGACTAGATTAGGCAAAATTGTAGGAATCCTGAGACAGTGAAATACAAGATAAATCTGGTTTAGTGTGAAGTGAATGAAGAAAAAGATAGTTTCACAGTCTTAATAGTCTGAACTGGAGGTGGTAGTGAGTGAACACTAGTCAGTGGGATGAGAAGTGATGCGGGGAAGGTTTTGGAGGCTGAAAAAACTAAATCAACCCAAAAGCGGATGAATTCTTGCCTGGCGTTGAAAGTCACAGTAGATGGGGTCAGGAATTAGAGGAAATGTGGAGCCTGTGAAACGGGGAGTGTGTTGTCACCTGATGTTACGTTCAACGCGCATTGTATGCTACTTAGCTCATGGAACTCTAGTGTGAGTTGAGTTAACGTTTGAACTTTGCTAGGTCTGGAGTAGATGTGAGACCAGCAGGGATTTTTTGGAATTCATGTTCTCTTAGAAGTGTAGTAGCAACGAGGTATAAGACTTTGTCTATTAACTAGGAGTAGGACTTTGAATTTTTTCTAACATTGCCTTTTTTTTTTTAAACAACTCATTTATTTCTTTTGACTGTGGCGTGGAGTGGCTTGATGTGGGATCTCAGTTCCCAGACCAGGGTTGACCCCGGGTCACCACATGGAAGGATCAGGTCCTAACCACTAGAACACCAGGGAACTCCTGAAACTGTTAATTTCTAATGTTTGAGGTTCTCTCCTGGCATCAGTGTAATGTTTCCCATGGCTTTATAAATAGGACAGTGTGCTGCACTTTTACGTTTTAAATAGAAGTGGCTTTTACGTGTGTGCGCGCAGCCTTTCTTCAGTGTGGAAGTGAACTCACTTTCCCGCTTGTTTTTTGTGTGTCTGAAATGTAGGGCAGCATGGAAACTCTGGAGCTGCAGAAGGATGTGAAAGAAGAGTCAGATGAAGAAGATGATGACGATGAAGAATCGGGACGATTACGTTTCAAAACTGAGAGGAAAGAAGGAACAATCATTAGGCTCTCAGATGTAACTAGAGAGAGAAGGAACATTCCAGAAACTTTGGGTAACTTCTTTTGCCTGTCTCCCATTCCATTTCAGCTTCCTCCCGTCCCAGTTCACTCCAGTTTCAATCTCCTCCATAGTGTACTGCTACAGCTGATCACATACCTGAAAAAAGTTGGCTTGTGGAGTACTGTTAGTGGCGTCCAGAGAGTGGATGGTCGTGTGAGGTGGGAGCTGAACTTTGGTGCTGTAAAAACCGTTCTATAAAAATGGCTTTCCTCTGGATTAGAAGGTGTTTGAATAAAATATCTGATTTTTTAAAAATAGTTTTTCCATTGGAGCCTGTGGCCTAGACCTGCTGTCATACGTGCCCTGTGGTTCCTGCGGGCTCTGGGAAGGGGGCGAGGCGTAGGGCAGGGCCATTTACCCTTCCCAGGACTCCCCAGGTTGCCAGGGCTGATTTTGGACCTTTTAGTGTCATTGTGACCATCTCTTCTGTGTATTCTTTTCCCATATGCCATTCTTCTCAGTGTTTACTGAGAAACGGGACTTGTTTGTGGACATAATCAGTTGAACGTCATTCCTGTTAAAGACCAACAGCAGACTGTTGCCAATCAGCAGCGCCTTTTTCAGTACTGACCCTACTCCCCACTCCTCTGTGGGTCTTTCCGGTGCCCGTTGCAGAGCAGAAAGCAGTGGCTCTCAAATTTGAGCAGCAGAGTTACCCAGAAGGCTTCTTGAGCACATATTTCTGGATCCACTCTCAGCTCCTCTGATTCAGTGGGTTTGAGGGGAGGCGAGAAAGCTGCATTTCCTAGGTTATGCCGCTCCTGCTCCTGCGGAGCCCGTCCCTTGAGAAGCACTAGGAGGGTCCGTGTTCCAGGGACGCGCGGGAGGTGCAGGGACAGGCTCGTACCTGTCCTCTGGTCTTGGTCAAAGTGAAAACTCAAGGAAGCTTTTTTCTTTTTGTAAAGATTCATTAGTTACTGCCTTTATTACTTAAAACTTACTTGTAGCTGTTGGAAACATGAACACGAGTCTCTAGGCGGCAGGCAGATTAGGAAGTCTCCGTGAGGACACGGAGCTCCCAGGATGCCCAGGTTAACAGTAGTGGGCCAGTCTTCGCATGTTACTTTACTGAGCGAGGTTTATGGAGAGACTGATCTAGAATCTCGGTGTTCTCCATTTCTTCCCCCTCCTCTTTCTTCCTTCTCTGCCTGCTGGCCCAGGATGTCCCCAGACTTTCCTTCCACGTTGCCAGTTGGTCTGAACTAGTACAGCATATGTTTCTAAGAAAGCAGATATGCGAAGTTGACCTTGGGTAAAAGGAGATGAAGCAAATGTCTTAAAACAGGGAGATGGGAAAAAACCGAGTGTCCTTCAGCGGGAGTGATGGATAATGTTGGAGCACAAGCTTACTGGCACAGACGCCTCCGTCTTGGGCTGGGCTGGGGTGAGCAGGAGAAGGATGGCACCCTGGCCGAACACCAAAGGACAGTGGGCGGCAGTTCCTCGGGGAAGCGGTAGGGGGCTTCCTGTCTCGGGAGGGTGTCTGCATCACTTTAATGCTTCATAACTGGGATCGATGCAGGTTCTAAGGGTGGGAACCCACTTTACAGACACCGTTATGAATGGTGGCCTCTCCTGTCTGCAGCCAACTCCTTACAGGCCCCGCATCTTCCGCACCTCTGCGGGTGCAGTCCTGTCCTCTGCTAGGGTGGTCTCGGCCGTGTGCAGTGCAGTGACCCAAGCACTGGCGTCTTCTGAAGTGTCCACCTTGACTGTGCTCATACTTTGTACATGTTGCGTTCCTGCGTCTCTTTCTTTTCAGGATCTCTATCTCACTGTGTTTGTTACAGGGTCATTTGTCCTTCCTTTGTTAAAGAATTTGTGTCGAACCTTTTTTTTTCTTTTATTTAAAAATTCTTTTTGTCTTTTGTCTTTTTAGGGCCGCACCTGCGGCATATGGAGGTTCCCAGGCTAGGGATCTAATTGGAGCTGTAGCTGCCGGCCTATGCCACAGCCACAGCAACGCGGGATCCGAGCTGCGTCTGCAACCTACACCACAGCTCATGGCAACACCGGATCCTTGACCCACTGAGTGAGGCCAGGGATCGAACCCAAAACCTCATGGTTCCTAGTCGGATTCATTTCCGCTGTGCCACGACGGGAACTCCTCTTTTCTTTTTAAGGCATTTGTCAGTTCCATAGTCATGTTATCAAGAGTCAGGAGGCTGGGAGGGGTTAGTGGTGGGCAAGTTAGCCCTCGAAATGTGGGGGAGGGTTGGGGTTCTCAGAGCATAATGGCTGTAAGCGTAAACTGTTGAACATTTACCATTCTTTTAAACATTAAGAAAAAAGACTTTAAATATATTTGTATAGGATGTGATTGTTTGGCTTGATAGTAGAATAAGTAAAAATGATTCTTAAAAGTATCTTTTTCTGTTCCGTATTTGTAAGCCCTAACTTAAGAAAGCTTCGTGTTTGGAAACAAGGGTGGTAGTAAATGAAAAGGAAGGATTGTTCCCACTAGAGAAGTGATTTCTGTCCTCAATTTTAAAGACTGGTTTCCTGAAACCCTGAGCTAGCTTAGTTCCTTAACACTTCTCCCCCTGGCAGGTTAATTTTATTTCTCTCTCTCTCTCTTTTTTTTTTTTTTTTTTGCTTTATAGGGCCGCACCCACGGCATATGGAGGTTCCCAGGCTAGGGGCCAGATTGGAGCTGCAGCGGCTGGTCCACAGCAACTCGGGATCCAAGCCATGGCTCCGACTTACATCACAGCAATGCCAGATCCTTAACCCACTGAGCGAGGCCAGGGATCAAACCTGCATCCTCATGGATACCAGTCAGGTTTGTTTCCACTGAGCCACGACAGGAACTCCAACCAACAGGTTAATTTTATATAGAAGAAAAAATATTCAGTGAGAAAGAGAAGCTTCTACAGTGTTTGGTACACTAGAAATGTGCATAAATTTTAACTCATCAGTTTGTGTACTCCTGATGGTAGAAATGTCAGTTTCAGGTTCTGTGTAGCTATACTTGCATTTATTTGCTTCTGTAAAGCTGTTTCCCTAGTTTTTGTAATGGGATTAAAATATCTTGCCATCAGAGTACATATGTCAACTCATGATATGTATTTCTTGACAAATGAAGTCTTTTAACATTCTGAACACAAAAACAATTATTTTGTGATAATGTTGAGGACACTCCACTCTTTAAAAAGGAGGTTGAAATAATGCTCTGGCAGTGCCTGCTGCTGACCTTTCGGCTGCATGTGGAATGGTGAGTTCTCTTCAGAGTCTAGGAGGGCATTTTGTCACCTGTAGTCTTTTCACAGTCACCTATGTGATGTCGTCCTTAAATATGAAGAGCACTAACTCATATCTGTGACCCTCTGGCCCATCATAAAGTCAAGCACATGGTTATTAGTCTGTGTTTTGAAATCAGATTGGATTAGGAGTAGAATTTTGGGCTTTTACCTAAATTATAATCTTGCATAGTGAGCTGTTTTGCTCAACCAGGTTTCTGAAAATTAATACCTTACAAACAGTGTGTCCGTTTCTCAGTTTTCGCGAGGACAGTGCGAGACTGCACATTGAGGAGGGAGGCTCTTGGATGAGGGTGGGTGCAGAGAACTCCATCCGGTGGAGGCCTTCCTCCTCGCACAGAATGCGTCTGGGCTGGGCTGCCACACCTGCCTATGTGAGTGAAAGTGTCGTTGACTGCTTTCCTTGAGTTGAGAGCGGCCAGTTCTCAACTCAGACGCGGGCCTCAGACGCGTTGGCAGCAGTGCGAGCTGTAAGTGAAAGGCTGTGTTTGTTTTAGGTAGGCTTTTGAAATTCATTACCTATCCATAGGCATCTAGATTTTTTGATACTGACACATGAAATGTGTTAAATTCTGTTCTGCTGCTTTCATCTGAAGAACCTTGTTATGCTCACATAATGTTCTCTTGAAGTAGCATCCTTGGTTAATTTTGCTGAAGGCAAAGGGTCTGTTGGAAAAATATTTTCATGTAGCAATAAATAGTTTAAGATCAGTGCCAGCAGTAGGACACTGTCTGAAGTTTACACAGTGGTCTTTGTATTTGCAAGGCTTTTATAGATTTCTTGATCCAGTTGTCTTGTAAAACTCAGACAATTGTTTGTTTTTATGTTGCCAAATAAACTGTGTATTTTATCAATGCTCATTATTTGTCCTGTCATAAAAGTATTTGTAGGTAAATGTTTTCCTTAAGCACATTTTCAAAAGGGACAGTGCAGTTTAAAACTTTGCTACATTGAGCTATACAGCCTTTACCTTAGACTATGGACAGAGTTCAGAAAACACTTAAAAGGAAATTAACATTTCAGTTGAAGTTACAAATGTAATTTCCATCCTGTCATATTTTGGTGACCTTTTGTGACAGCTTGTCTCAATTGCAGGAAAGCATTTTTACTTGCTGATTAAAGATGTCATTTGAAACCATTTTATTACTGGGGATAGTGAAATTAATCTTGACACTTAGAACCACTAGAAAAATAATTGCTGATTCACTGCATAAAATGTGTATGTGAACCAATCACGTAGTCAAGATCAAAATAAAAGTCTGTGCTTGTTAAGAAGAGATTAAATTTTCTTTCGAATGGAGTCTAGATTCATTTGATGGGGAGGGGAATACCATAGAAACAATTTCAAGAAAATGAAATATGGCTTAGAGATTTTGGAAGCGTTTGGAGATGATTATGGAATCCCAGGTAGGAGATAAACCGGTAACATCACAGTTTCCCGTTCTCTGTGGAGGAGGCAGAAGCAGGCTTCTTAGTAGAATTCAGTGACATCTTTAGAAGGTATTATTCATTCACTAATGGAAGATACAGTGTCATGATTTAGATAAAATAAAGGCACCGTATTTGAATGTCAGCCTTTTTCTTCTGAGAATTCAAAATGATGTGCCAACTGGAGTTTCTTAGGGCCGGAGTCCATGTGTTTTGTTGTGCTTAGCGCATTGGTCAGAGGTGAGCACCTATGGGTGCCCCAGAGGTGTTTGCATTCATGGCTTTCGTCTTTTGTGACTCTGTTTTCACTTGCTCTAGCTGTCCTGTCAGACAGCGTGGATTTAAGTCTGTCTTCACAGAGTGAAGTTGTTATTTTTTAAAAATAAATCTGCAGTAATAGTATGAAACAAGTTTCTGTCCTTCGTGAAATTAATTACTTGACTTCAGAGTGATTCTATTAGTAGTTTTGCATTTAAATCAGAACAAGCGGGAACGTGTCATTTCTGAGACTCTTTGCCGCTGTGTATTGATAATACTTCTACTGGCTTCACTTAGAAAAGTGTACTGGTTATCGGGCTGATGGAGCCAGGTCTTGACCATTGTCATAATGCCCAGCCTGGTGACCGAGTTGACATCAGCCCCCTTTTAGCTTCCCTCAGCACGTTTTAGTGGCCTGTGATGGAAAGACTGTAAGGAGAGCCTTGTGTTCTGTCCTGAAGGAGATTGCGTCCTGCTGCTGCTGCTGGTCAAGTTATTTGTTGTGGGTGGAGCACTTTCTGTTCAGTTTCACTGTCATGTACTTCTTTCCTGTTTTCTCCCTAGAAGTCCAGTTTAGGCTGTTCGAAGGTATCTAACGCATATGCATCTTTTCAAATAGAGCTTTCAGCAGAAGCCAAAGCCGCGTTGCTTGAATTCGAAGAAAGAGAGCGACAGCATAAACAGGGGCGCTATGGCTCGAGGCGGGGAGGCAGGAGAGGAGGGGCCTCCCTGTGCCGTGGAGTGGGAGACCAGAGGCGAGAGAGCGGTGACAGGGCGCGAGGGAAGGAGCCCAGGCCTGCCCTGCTGCCCACACAGCCCCCTGTGCTGGTAAGTCTCACCGTTTCCTCTTGGGCGCCTGCACCTCTGAACAAGTGGAAGTACGCTTTGGTGGGCATCATATTCTGCGTTTATCCTAGTCTGAAGTTGAAGTTTAGTATGAGGAATAATGGCTAAAGTTTCTTTTATAATCTGTGGTATGGAATACGATTTCGTATATGGTCTTATAAATTCGGTCCACACTACCGATGAAGGAGGAAGCAGCTAAGAGTCCTGAGGTCCTCAAACAACAGGACCAGCGGAGGGGCCTTGCTGCTTCTGCTTGTAGAGAGGTGCTGCTCCTGGGCCTGCTGTTCTGAAAATACTGACTCCGTCACATCTAGGATCCATCAGTGATGGTGTGTTTTATAAGACATTTTCTCTGTATCGTTTACCATAGGTTTTCGCTCACATGCAGCAGTTTCCCCTGCAGTATCGATCGCGTCCTCTCCATGCAAGTGGGGGTCGTCGTATTCATAAACCGCATACTTGGCATGTCAACTTTTTTTGAGTTTCCTCTTGGAAACAGAGATAGGAATTGTAGTGATTTGTTATTGTTGTTGTTTGCTGTTCTTATGGTTAGCCTTAGGATTTTATAGCTTTTTCCTTCAGAAGTCAGTTTTCAAGGACAAATGTATTTACTATACATACATGTCCACTCTGTCCACCCCTACATTTGAATTTAGGGAAAAACCACACTTTGCCTCTGGGAGAAATGTTATATTTTAGGAGGCACTCGTTTGCGAGATAACAAAGTAGAAAAGATGGTTTAGCCTGAGAATTCTGATTTCGATGTAAAGGGGAGAGAGGCAGGTGAGTACATCACAGCATCAGTAAGTTGATGATATTAATAACTAACCTTTGCTCATACAACTGTTTTGTTCTTAGGCTTCTCTGATAGCAAAAAGACTGGCCCTTTGGTTTTTTTCTTTGTCTTCCCCTTGGCATCTCCTCACCTCCACCTGCTGTGTGTTAAGCAGCCAGCTGCATTCTTCTGGCCTCCTGGGGGAAACAGCCACACAGGAGACCGGTTCTCCTATAGAAGAACCCTGGAAAAGTAACTGAGCTAACTGCCCGTTCTCCTCTCTCTATAAAGAGAGGAGTTGTGTGCCCGGCCTGCCTCACTGCAGAGAGGCTCGCCTGGGAGGATCTGTGAGCTGTGAAGACGCTGCCCAAGTGTGAGCTATCTGAGTCTCTCCCCCAGTGAGGCCAGAGCTCGTGGCGAACTTGGACTAAACCCCTGGCTGGCCCGCTGCAGACCTGTGGCGCTGTGGGCTGGAAGCCCTCTGCTCATCTTTTCCAGTCAGCGGTGGTTTGGGTTGCAGTTTAGGAGATCCCGTTGTGGATTAGCGGTCATGAACCCGACTAGGATCCTTCCACGAGGCTACGGTTCACTGAAGTGGCCAAAGCTGTCTGAAATGACCTTAACCTCGCCTCCCACTTGTGTCCACTATCCAAGCATAGGATTTGAGCGCCCTTGAACCTGGCCACTGCCCACCCCAGAGCTGTTTCTTGGACTTTTCACCCCCAGATTTGTGGAAAGAATAGTCCTCACCTAACACACAGCAGGTGGAGGTAAGGAGATGCCAAGGGGAAGACAAAGAAGAAAAACAAAGGGCCAGTGTTTGCTTGTGTCCATCTACCCCGCGGCTGATCCCTTGCTGCCTGGACTTGGTTCTTTGCTCTCTCCCGGGTGTGCCCTTTGTGGTCTGTCCTGCTGGAGTGCACTCTGGGGCCTCAGGCATCACCGTGAGCCCCCCCACTTTTTTTTTTTGTCTTTTTGCCTTATTTAGGGCTGCACCCGCGGCATATGGAGGGTCCCGGGCTAGGGGTCTAACGGGAGCTGTAGCCGCCGGCCTACACCACAGCCACAGCAACGCGGGATCTGAGCCACGTCTTCGACCTGCACCACAGCTCACAGCAACGCCGGATCCTTAACCCACTGAGCGAGGCCAGGGATCGAACCGGCAACCTCATGGTTCCTAGTCGGATTCGTTAACCACTGAGCCACGATGGGAACTCCGAGCCCCTCGTATTTTCAGTGAAAGATTTGCGGTGTACGCTCTTTTCTTCCTGCAGCGCCCCTGCTCTCTGTCCTGTCTCTTAGGCTTTGTGGTTCTTGGTCCTCTCTTTGGTCGGCGCTCACTCGGCAGCATTGTCCTTGCTGCCACCTGCCGTCTGTACACGCATCTGCTTTCCGGCTCAGTTCATCCCCGCTGCCCGGACCCTCCGCGTGGAGGTCACGCGACCTGTCTTCCACGCGGGATACCCCCAGAGCGCTGCAGGCTCTGGACCCAAAGGCACAGCCTGTGCTCATTCTCGGTTCAGTTCAGGCGTCCTTAGCTGTCCGCTGTCCCTGTGCTGTCCGTGTGGGTCAGCGGTAGGTCGGACAGACCAGGCTCCTGCCTCGCCCTGTGCAGGTGTTGGGAGCGCTCAGTCCTGGGAGCGCATCTGTGCGGAGCCTTTGGAAAGGTCCTCCCTGGGGCGGGCGGGCAAGTCAAGGTCGTAGACACACGGTTCAGAACTCTCCTCGCTCCTGCGAAGCGTCTCCCTCCGTGCTCTTGCTCGGACTGCAGCGTGTCAGGGGCCTGCCTGCTTCCGGCCTCTCCCACCTGCCCGTCTCACACACGGGCAGTCCTCATCGGCGTCCTCGTTGGCATCCTGCGGTGGCATGGCGACAGCTCAGCAGCCTCCTCAGTTTGGAGCAGCTCGTCCCCCAAGACAGCTCCATCAGGAGGAGCCTGCTGCCTCCTCGGCTGTGTGGACAGCGGGATTGGTGGTTACAGGCGGGGCCTCGGGCTCAGGTGCCCTGCTCTTCTGTTTCCCAGCCGCTTGGACTTGGGCCGGGAGGGTGATTGATAGTAAGGGCCCACTTCGTATGGCTGTTGGCGTGAGTCAGTCTCTCCATGTACCGACCCTAGAACGCTGGTGGGCTCAGTGCTCGGCAGCGTTGTTGTCGGTGGTTTCCTGTTCCTGGTGACTGTGTCCGGCCTGAGACCCTTGACCGCTTTGAATATGTGCTTTCCCACCCTGGCCGCCCTCTCATCTGTGTGCGGGCTGTGGCCACACCCATCTCCCAGTGCTCTCCATCCTTCCTGGTTCAGCCCCGGGGGTGGCAGCTAGGTGGGTCCTGGCCTCCGTGCTACCCTCGGGCCCCGCCTCTGGCAGGGCTCCTGGGGGAGCAGCAGGACTGGCCGTACGGGGCGGCTGAGGGCGGTCCGTGTCTGTCCCCGACGCAGCAGGTGGCTCACAGGGGGCAGTTTGGATGCAGACTGAACTGCGTTTTTCCTTTTGGAGCCCATGCGTGCTGTTTTGGGACCGCTCTTTTCCCTCCTGCCCCGAGGTTGCCCCGCGCTGTCAGACGGCGGAGCGGCTTGCCTGTCCTGCCATTTGGTACAGGTTGTTGCGTAAACTGACATCTGCCAGGACCTCCAGCGTTCAGGCAGTGGAGTCTGTGAGGCGCTGGCGTTCTTTTCCTGTTCCGCGCGCTGCTGATGTCTGACTCCCCGCCTTTGGTTTCCAGACGCACTCTCCAAGGCTGGTCCCTCCTCCTCAGCCCCAGCCGCCACCGCCGCCGCCACCGCCGCCTCAGCAGCAGCCGATCAGAAGCCTGTTCCAGCAGCAGCAGCTCCAGCCTCTGCTCCCCCTGCAGCACCCGCACCACCCCTCGCCCCCGCAGGGCGTGCACATGCCGCCCCAGATGGAGGCCCCCAGGGTGATGATGACACCGCCGCCCGTGACCCCGCAGCAGCCCAAGAACATACACATAAACCCCCACTTCAAAGGGGCAGTGGTGACGCCTGTCCAAGGTACGTGTCCCCTTTGCCGGTTCCTGTGCCACGTTCAGGCCCGTAAGGACGACCTGGATTCCTGGACTGCGTCCCCACCCCCAGGCGCACACTGGCTCCCTGGGCCAGGCTGTCTTCTCCAGGGTGAGGACAGCACTGAGAAAGCTCTCAGCTTACGGGCATTAGCGGACTCGTGGGAATGCCTGATTGGTGTGTCTCATGAACTCCCTGGGGGGTGTTGGGGGGTGTGCACCTCAGGTTCCACCTGGTGTGCTTCCTCCGAGTTCCAGAGGTGCCAGCGTGTCCTCTGGTCATGAATTCTCGGCGAGCGACCTCTTAGCGTTCCGAACGCATGCTCCTGGAGCTGGAGACTGGTTTTGAGTGGTTGTCAGGGAACGAGTCTTCTTGCGTCTGCTCAGCGCAGTGCTGACTGGGGTACTGGTCTCCCCACCCCTGACATCTGAGATGTGTTTGTTGGTGAACAGAGCAGAGCTTTCTGCAGGTATGATCCAGCTTTCTAGCAGAGACAGTTGAGGGCTGAACTGAAAATGCAGCGACAGAGAGAGAGCAGAGCAGGGGCCTCGGGGTGGGCTGCAGCTGCCGGGGTGGTGGGGCGGGCCTCGTGGCCCTGCAGAGGCTGAAGGAATGGGAGCTGGTGACCTAACGCCCTGGGAGGATGTTCCAGGCAGAGCGGCCAGTGAGGGCCTCTACTTCAGGTGAGACTGTGCCTGCGTGTCCCGGTAAGCAGAGACCACGTGATGCTCGCCGGGAGAAGGCAGGAAGACGGGAACCTGGGGCCTGTGACAGGCAGGCTGTCCTAAGGGCTTTGGCTTTTATTCTGAATGAACGGGCTGTGACTGGAGGATTTTGAGCAGGGGAATAACATGATTTGGTTTATATTTTAAAAGGATTATTCCTGCTGCTGTGCTGGGAGTGGGCTTGTCTGGGTGTCAGGGGTGGAAGCTGGGCGTTCAGCTAAGGAGGTAAGGAGGTAACAAGTGGCGGTGGCTCAGATCAGGCGGTGGCAGGGATAAGGAGTCGGATCTGGATGGAAGATCGAGCTGGAGGCAGCGGGGAGGTTCCCGTTGTGGTTCAGCAGTGGCATCCCCACTGGAATCCGTGAGGATGTTGGTCCCGTCCCTGGCCTTGCTCAGTGAGCGAAAGGACCCAGCGTTGCTGTGAGCTGGGGTGCAGGTCACACAGACGGCGCGGGCCCCATGTTGCCATGGCTGCGGGGTGGCCTAGCTGACGCCTGGCCTGGGAACCTCCATCCGCCAGGTGAGCGTGACGGGGAGAGAAGAGGCAGAATGATGCCAGAGGGGCCTGAGCAGCTGAGGGCTGGCGCTGCGTCACCTGAGCGCACTTGGGGGAGAGCAGGCTTTGAGGGGAAGACCAGACGTTCTGGTCTGGATGTTTTGAGGCACCACCTGGACCTGTAGGTGGAAGAGACACGTGTGAGGGTTGTAGGAGTTCAAACCAGGGCTCTGGGCTCGGAGAAGTTTGTCTGAAGGGGCTTTGTTGGCAGGCAGTGGATCCAGAGCCTGCACACAGTGGAAACCCAGACTTTGTTCCTCCTGGGGCGGGGGGTGGGGCTGGTGTGTGGTCCCGCCCGGGGCCTGGCCCTGGACTTGAGAGTGGAAACCAGGCGAGTGCGGTGCACAAGGGGCAGAGGAAGAGGTGACCGCCGAGGGCCGGCGGGGGACGCACTGCGGGCGGGCGGCGGCGGGGCCTTTGAGATTTGGACAGAGTGGCTTTGGTGAAGTGCTGGCTCCAGGTGCACGTCTCACTGGGTGGTCTGAGAGGGTGGGCCCAGAAGTCGGAGATCTTTGCATTGAAGCTGTTGAGGGTGTTTTGCTAAAAGAGAGGCCGGAGGGGGTGGGTAGAGCGGTGGCCGTGCGGCTGACAGGAACGCTGGGCAGCACCGAAGCCACTCGAGCTGTGGGTCATGGTCTTCAGGTTGGACCGTTTCTCCAGCCACACTGACCTTGCTTTTCTTGGTCAGGTGTAGCCTAGACAGCGGGATTTGCCATTGGTCAAGGTGTTAACGGAGCAGTGGAGGCGGAGGCCTGCCGGGGCGGTTGTGACGAGGGCCGGAGAGGTTTGTAGAGCCCGACAGTCGGTGGACTTGGGGTCTGGAGGGGGCGAGGTGGCGAGGTGGGAGGCTTGGTAGGAAGGGGTGCGTGGAGACTGCCCGCAGTCAGGGGCTTGCGTGCGGATGAGACAGGGTGGAGGCTGGCAGCCAGGCACCGGAAGCATCGTCTTCTCTGCCAAGACTGGACACAGGGCTGGTGTTGAAGACGGTGGTGGTGAGCTTGGGACTGAGCCGCGGTGTGACCAGTAAGCAGGTGGACAGCTGCAGGGGCGCTATGCCATTGTCTGCTGACATGAGGTCCAAATCTGGGGTCAGAAACAGCAGTGAGGACCAAGAAGGATCCCACCTGCCTCCAGAGCCAGCAGGAAGAAGGCCGAGTGAGTGCAGCAGCTACCGTCTTGGCGTGGAGCAGGAAGGGGAAGGGCCGAGGCCGGGGTCCTGCTGATGGGGAACTCAGAGTTCTACAGGGTGCAGTTAGGGAGTTCCAGAAGCTGGGGAGAGGCCTGACTAAGGACTTGGGTGTTGGGGAGAAGGCCAGGGCCTGGAGTCTCTGTGCTGCTGCCTTGGAACAGAGGGCAGTGAGGGCGGCAAGCTGGCCATGGGGGTCACTGTCCTTGTGGTGGTACAGGAGATCGTTTTTGCCTCCCATACCCAGGAGGGTCATAGTGGGCGTGGTGCCCGTGGGGCCCTGACCCTCCTTGACTGGCCCCTTTGCTTGTCCCACCCTGTATTAGAGTCCCTCGTGGCTTCACTCTGTCCCGGGGCTCAGAGCTCCGGCATTGTGTCTGCTGTGCTCACCTCTGTAGTCCTGGCAGGGAGCACGGGGTGGCCTCTGTCTCCTTCAGCAGCTGTGGGGTGAGTGAGCCAGCGCTCACTGCGTGAAGGGGACGGGCGACTCATTAAAAGTAGCCCATTCCGCAGTGGCTTCCCAAGGCTGCAACTGCAAATCCAGTTAGTCAAAACAATTTTATCGATGCCAGCATCTGCTCTTGTATATCCTTCTAAAATGGAATGGAAAACTGGCAGTTGAGAGGGTGCACAGATTTCTTTAGCTTAATAAAAATAAACAGTATTAGAACTACCCAGTGGGAATGCATAAGGAAATCCCAGATGTCCTCCAGTCATGGAAACAGTGTGCTTGGCTGAAATCAGGAGCCAAATGAATGTTGCACCCCAGCACTCATGCATGATTCAGTAAATACAAGCCCAGCTTTCTGACAACAGTTTTGATTTCAACTCTTAGAACCAGGTGTTGGGCTTTCTCTTCGTGAAGCCAGGTGCCTCAGTGCCCCATGTTCCTTCTCCTTAAGGTGCCTTTGATCTTGAGAACACTGACATGGGTGAGGGGGCTGGGTCTTCGCTGGGTATGCAGTCAGAAAGCTTTCAGAGCAGTTATTTATTCAGGACCAAATGCATGAGCTCTGTAAGATAGAAAAGCCGTGGTTCTTGGGACGCTGAAAGTCTAGCTGTCGCCTGTGTCTAGAAGAGATTATCCCAGTGATTCTCAGAGCCTTAGCGGTCAAAAGGCATTTTAAAAACTTGTTTTTTTAAAGATTAAAAACCTGTGCACACCTTTGCCTGATGGCACATGTTTTCTTTCCGAGGATAAAGAGTGTTCTATTATAATTAACCAGTTTTGATGGAAATTTAACTTGTTTTTCAGGTTTTCAATATTAGAACTGTTGTAATGAATTGAAAACTTAACAGTTTAGTTCTCTAATTTGTGGGACAGTGTGGGGTATAATGTTAAATATCAAGTATTCAGAGTTCAAGGTTCACCTGGGATGGTCTGTTAGCGTTCCAGGTTAAGATTGTCTCCTGTTCACAGCGAATAAGGAGGCTGGTAGGTACAAGTGCCCGCCTGCCCACCTGGCCACGGGCTGCAGGACTCCTGCCAGGATGCTTTGCAGACACCTTGGCAGGCTGACCCGGGCCCTGGCTGGATCTCTGTCTGCCCCATCACTCCTGGTCTCAGATGCTCACTTGACAGTGTGTGTTTTCTCTGCTTTCTCTTTTGCTGCTTTGTACAGTTGATTTTAAAAATTACCACCTCGTCAGAAAGCCTCTGTGTAAGAAATCTATTAATTATGATGGGATTTCTTGCTTTCAGCTACCACTCCCTCCCCCCCAAGTCGAAGAGACTTAAACTGCTTATTCTTTTATTATATTGGAATTATTTGATAGGAATTGATGTTTAAATCCCAAGTTTAAAAATATGTGGTACAGGAGTTCCCTTCGTGGCTCAGGTTGCGGGTTCGATCCCTGATCTTGCTCAGTGGGTTAAGGATCTGGCGTTGCCGTGACCTGTGGTGTAGGTTGCAGATGCGGCTCGGATCCCGCATTGCTGTGGCTGTGGCGAAGGCCGGCGGCTACAGCTCCTGTTAGAACCCTAGCCTGGGAACCTCCATATGCCACAGGTGCGGCTCTAGATAAAGCTAAAAAAACCAAAAAAAAAAAAAAAAAAAGTGGTACATATTCTTGAATATCTGAGTATTTTCTATTTGGTACCTCATTTTAAAAATTGTCTTTTTATTGTTTAGTATGCAGTCTGTTTCTCACTTTCTTTACACACATACTCTTCTGAGGTCAGAGAGTCTCTAGTTTTTTTTTCTCCACTTACAGTCTAATACTTGGCTTCAGGTACGTGGTCCACGTACCCCACCCAGTGCCTGTTAGCCAGCTGTGTAGTGGTGGGAGCTGGAGCCTCTTTTATACGTGTGGATGCACCTGACTTTGTTAGACTCTCAAGAGAGGAATGGACATCTGCCGTTTCCACCTTTTATCAAAGGAACTTTCTCACCGTCTCACTTTTGGCGTGGCACAGGCCCACACACTCGATCCCTTTCAATTGGACCTGTGCAAGTGTGATGCTAATTAGAAGCTTAATGTATGGAATTTTGGGGTATTCAAAATAAATAAAAAGAATAGTTCATCTTATTACTCTAGTTTTTTTTTTTTTTTAGTTTTATGGCCTAACCAGTAGCCCATATATTGCCAGTCCAGGGGCTGGATCCGAGCCAGGACATTGGGTCCTTTAACCCACTGCACTGGGCCGGTGATGAACCCCTCACCTCTGCAGCGACCCAGGTGGCTGCAGTCCGGTTCTTAACCCTCTGTGCCATGGTGGGAGCTCATTACTCTCAAAGTAATCTTGATTGACTTTTAAGCTGTGTCACCAGTTTTTTTTTTCTTCTTTTTTTTTTGGCCATGCCCGAGACATGCAGAAGTTTCTGGACCAGGGATCACCCATGCCACGGCAGCGGCGCAAGCCGTGTTAGTGACAGTGCAGATCCTCAGCCTGCTGCACCCCAGGAGCCTCCTTCTGTATTTCTCATTTACCAGAATTTTTTAAAATTAGGGAAGTGCCACACCGTAAGCTGATGATCTGAGCTCTTACTGGGTGCATCGGCAGGGCATTTTAAAGAGCCTGCTGCCGTGTAGCGGTCACCTCTCAGGTGGTGATTTTTTTCTTTCACCCCCAAATCAGACTCAGTATAAGGCACACGTTTTTAATAGCTTAAGTGTATCTGATTTGGCCCCAGGATGTGAAATGAGCATCTGGCTGCTTCCCTGTTAGAAAATGTCTGTTTTAGAATTATTTGATTCCTTGTGAGTTTTCTGGTACGTTGGTGGGAGTTCTGCTAGTTCAAACACAAAATGAAGGCAAGCAGAAAGTCTCAGCGTGGCAGGCTGTTGTTGGGCAGGTGATTCTTTGTCACAGCACCTGGGTGTGCCCGTTCCCCTCTCTGCCCTGGCTTCCTCCTTCCCGCCTCCTCCCTCATCCGTGCTGCATGAGGGCTCCCGTTTCAGTTTGATCTTGGTGGAGTTGGGAGGTAGCCCTGGGATTGGAGGGCCCGGGTAACCTAGATGTGAACACCAAAACCAGAGTGCGCTTTTTGCTGTAGAGGAGTCATACCTTCTTTTGTGACAAAATATTTTAATTCTGAATACGAGTTCACTGTTGAAATTGAGGCTTCTGCTTGTGCTGCTGTTTACTGAAGACACAAGTTCTTCCCTCTTTCCCCTATGGAACTGGGAAAATACTCAGCACTTCGTATGAGTGTAAGCACACCAGATGTCTTATATGTGCTGTACGCAGACTGCGTATGTCATACTCAGCTTCACATGCTGTATTCCTTTCCTGGTGGGCTGGGCTGTGGAGTAAAACGTGTTTGTAATGAAAGGTGTTTTCCTTGCAGTGCCCCTGCTGCCTGTCCCGAGCCAGCCGAGACCTGCCGTGGGGCCCCAGAGATTCCCCGTGAGTAGCAGCTGCTCCTTCTGCAGGACGGGGAAGGGCATACATTGAGCAGGAGATAGTAATACAGCAAATATGGGGGGCCGGCCAAATAGAAGTTTAAGGATTTGTAAATATTGACAGTAATTTTTGCAATGGAGGATGTTTGTTAAAAGCTTAAGGTCAATGGATTTTTGAGAATGGAATTAATTTTGTTTACTGTAAAATTGTTGAATCAGGATCAACAGTAGAATGCCTTTCATCTTAAAGAATATGAATGTTTTTTTTTTTTATTGCCATATGTTAAGTGAGAAAGGGCTTTGATTTATTGTGTGTGTGTTTTGGGTGTACATGTGCATTGTTTGTATGTGTGTGTATGTGTGAAATTTTAGGGAATGATAGTGAAGATATCTGCTTGTTTTTTAAAAATGGTCCTCAGTAGCCTTCATGAGTCATTGGTTTTATATTTCAAGATGGAAGGTTTTTTAAAAAATAAATCCTTAAAAGAAAACAACTGCTCTTTTCCTGTATTTGCTGTAATTTTATCTATTCTTCTAACATGTTTTAGGTAGAAGAAAAATGTCCATTAAATAGTTGTATCTATTTAAATTAAATTTCATTTCATTTCAGTTTTTGGATTGACTTGTTAGTTTATAGTTTTATTAAATCAGTGAGAACATGTTCTTTTGAAGAATGAGTTGAGAAGAAAAGGACTGGAAAAGGACTGGATCGTAACATTTTTATGTAGTTTGTAAAATAGATGTAGTTTTGTTGAGACTGAACAATCTGATTTCCAGGAAATAGCTGAATGACCTTCGACTCCAGCTTTGACGCGTTAGTAGATAACCACATCTAGCTGTGTAGTCAGATGGTTATACGAAGACAACTTCAGTATTGGATTTAAGGGTCAGAGGGTTTTTTAGAAGCTTCCTTGATTTGTAGTCATTATTTATGAATTATGATATAGTTTCTAAAACTAATTCTTAACTGATTTCATGTCTTTATATTAGCTAACTTTTAAAACCTAGTTATTTTTAAAAATTAGGTGGTATATTTTGAGTACAGTTTCCTATTTGAAGCACTTTTCTAAATAGCTAAGATATGTTAATTGCATTACCTAAGAATAAGCAATTATGTTTCTATTCATTATATATATTTCTTTTGGTGACGTAGTTGAACTGCTAGTTATTGAAAGTATTGACATTTTAATTTTAAGCATTTTTTGCTATTTTCAGGATTGTAAGCTTCTGTTAAAATCATTATTGGGATGTGTTTTTATGTTTTATTCGCAATGTAGGGGTAAGTTTTGACGTGAAAAGACAATTGTAGTTTAGGAAAATCGTAAAGCAATGTTGTATGCAAATGTGAAATTAGAATAATCATTTTCATCTACTTATTTTCAGTTGTGCAAATATGATTATCACTGATACCAGGACAAGCAAATCTCTTAATATTTGTGAGGATATTGCAGGAGGATAAGAAAACAGTTTCTTGGAGTTCCTGCTGTGGCTCAGCAGAAATGAACTTGACTAGTGTCCATGAGGATGCAGGTTCCATCCCTGACCTCGTTCAGTGGGTTAAGGATCCGGAGTTGCCGTGGGTTGTGAACGTGGCTTGGGTCCCATGTTGCTGTGGCTGTGGTGCAGGCTGGCAGCTACAGCTCCGATTCAACTCCTAGCCTGGGAACCTCCAAATGCCACTTGTGGCCTTAAAAAGCAAAAAGCAAATAATTTCTTTGTGAGAAATTGAACTATTTTTAAGTTATAGAGTACTCTGAGAATGGAGAATATTGTTGAACCGTTCTTGGAAGAGTTTCTACAAAGCGTAATGTTTTGTTACTATTCTTAAGGTGAGATGTGTGTGGGTGATGGGACCCAGTCAGGCTGGAAATTACTCATGTATATGATGTAATTGGAGAAATATTTATTGCTGTTTAATACGTATCTGTCTTTACGCCCCAAGTGCCTAGAGCTGAAGTCACGGTGAACACGTGGTCCTGGACGTGCAGCTCTGCCTACCTGTGATCCATCTCCTTGGGGAGAGCGGTCAGATGCGGAGTCTGCTTTCTAAATTGCCGTGGAGGTGTTACGTTTTTACAAGTTCATAAAAGTGTGCTGGGGAGACAACTCTAGGCCATCTCTTGTTGTATTTACACCATATATATATATATATATATGTATATATATGTATATATATATATATGTATCTATATATGCGCACATACACACGTACATATGTATATGTATGTATGTAATTTTTCTTGTTTTTTTAGGGCCACACCTGCGGCATGTGGAAGTTCTCAGGCTAGGGGGCGAATTGGAGCTGCAGCTGCCAACCTGCATCACAGCCGCAGCAATGCCAGATCCGAGCCGTATCTGTGACCTATACCACAGCTCTCGGCAACACTGGATCCCCAACCCACTGAGTGAGGCCAGGGGTCGAACTTGCATCCTCACGTATGCTAGTCAGATTTGTTGCCGCTGCACCACAATGGGAACTCCAAATTTTTTTTTTATATATATCTCTGATTATTTTTAATTTTTTAATACAGTTTTAAAGTTTCCTTTCCATTTAGTTATTACAAAATATTGGCTGTATTCCCCTGTTGTGCAGTATGTCCTCAAGCTTAGCTTATACCCAGTAGTTTGGCCCCCATCCCCCTAACCACTGGTTGTTTGTCATATCGGTGAGTCTGTTCTTTTTTTGTGGCATTCACTAGTTGGCCGTGTTTTTTGATTCCACACGGAAATGCTGGCACGCAGTATCTGTCTTTCTGCGCTTCACTTGCACAGCGCCCTGCAGGTCGGTCCTGTTGCAGCTGAGGTTGATTCCGTGTCTTGGCAGTTGTAAACAATGCTGCTGTGAACACTGGGGTGCGTGGAGCTTCTTTTTTGAGTAAAATTACTTTTTTCTTTCCTGTTAGTAAATTATACTAGGTTTTTTTTTATCAGCAGAGAGGTGGTTTTATGACCATTCAATGAGTTCTCCTACGTGAAATGCCTGCATAGTGCTGGTCCTTAAACCATAAAACAGATGAGCATAGGTCATTGAAGCCAAGCTTTCAGCCTGAAGACAGTGCTGTTGTGGTTTAGCAAAGCCTCTTGAGGATTTCTTATTGATGACAGTGTGCTCTCTGGGCTCTTTCTTGATACTTTTCAATAGGGGAGGTAAGTCAGTTTTTTTGTTTTGTTTTGTTTTGTTTTTGCTTTTTAGGGCTGCGCCGCTGGCATATGGAGGTTCCCAGGAGTTGAACCAGAGCTACAACTGCCAGCCTACGCCACAGCCACAGCAATGCCAGATCCAAGCCACGTCTGCAACATACACCATAGCTCATGGCACTGCCGGATCCTTAATCCACTGAGCCAGGCCAGGGATTGAACCCGCAACCTCATGGTTCTAGTCTGATTCATTTCCGCTGCGCCACGATGGGAACTCCAAGTTAGTATTTGTTATACTGAATTTCGCTTTGTAAAAATCATTGCGTGTGTGTGCACACACACACACATTGATAAAACATTTGTTAGGAAACCTAACTTCAGTTTCATTATAGGGTCTCTTTGAATCAATGTGCTTCCTTGGCACACAGAAAGATTTGAATTACAGAAATCTCTTGAGCAAAGCAAAGTCCATTTTGGTCTTGTCTTTCCCCAGCCTGAGCCCCTTCACCAAGTTCCCATTGCCTCTGGAATGGGTTATGCCCTTGTAGGCAGCTTCGTACTGCTTCCTCGCATTGTGTTGGGCCTGATTCACGTCTGTTCACAGAGTCCCAGTCATCCTCTGTCCAGTGGCACCTACATAAAATTAAGTGGAGAGAAGGGGTGTATATACTTTAATTTTTTACTTTGTTGTTTTCAAGGACACATACATTAATTTGCCTAGTAGGATTGCATCACCCACATTTAACTGTACAAGAATTCAGCTGAATAAAAAGAAAAAGGGCAGGTAGTAGATAGAAGTACCGTTAGATTTTCAAATTTTGAAGGATTAAGGTAAATTGGTGTTGATGCAAAGGTAGTCCTTCCCGGCCCGGCAGCGGCGAGCCTCAGACTCAGATCTCAGGCCAGAGTCTGGGTTCTGCCTGTGCTTAATGTGACAGTACTGATGTCTGTATTTCCTGGTGGTGAGTTTGATCTAGAGCGTTGAATAGCTTCCAAAACAAAGATTTGAATGTGAAAGTAATAATTACTATAAGAAGGAGTCCTTGTTTTTGATCATCATAGGAAATATTGCTTAAGCGCTTGGCATTCAGCTGGCACTTCTCTCATCATGTTGGTCTTTTGTGTCCAGATGGGATTTTTTTCTCTTTATTCCTTCATTTATGGAATTTAGTGAAGTGCTTTGTAATTTAGGTGTTCGTCTAAAAATTAGATTCATGTATTTAATTTTAGTTACAAATATGGTCAAGTAAGTGCTTTCTTCTCACATAAACTTTTATTCCCAGGACTACTTTATTTTTTCAAATCAAAGATTTTTATGAATCTTTTTTTTTTTTTTTTTCTGAAATACAAATATATCTCCATGGGTAGCATACTGGAGAATGAATCTTCTTCATATCAGATTATTAACCTGCTAAATGTAAGCTGTATCTTAGAAACAGTACTTGGAGAGCAGATTGTCACAGAAAGTTAAACATGTGCCTTAGTTCAGGGCGACAGCTGAGTGACCGTGCTTCCTCCGTTTCTGCTCCTTATATTCTGTCCGTCTGCCATCTAGCCACTGGCCGTCCCCCGGTCCACTCGGGAAGCATCTCTGTTCATGTCAGGACCTTCGCCTGTGACTTCACAGGACAATTGCATGTGCGGTGTCCTTTCTTGTTTTCTTTTTGCAAGGGAGTGGAGGTGGGGAGAGTGGTTTTCCTTTCTGCAAGCGTCTGTTTGAATTCTGTTTTCAGTTCCATGTTCTTTGTTTTACGCTTTAGTCTAAATGGGTTTCGCTGCCCGCACAGGCTGTTCCTGATGTTTTTGTCATTAATACAAAGTTTTAAATCCTTTCCTTATCTATAAGTATGTTTGCAGTTACATATTCTTAAAGCGATGTTTGTTGTTTTTAAAGTTTGCCCACTCTAAAAAAGTAACACTGAAATGTTGATTAGTAATATTTTAGTAGCTCCCGTTGTGGCTCAGTGGTTAACAAACCTGAGTGGTAACCATGAGGATGCGGTTTTGATCCCTGGCCTTGTTCAGAGGGTTAAATATCCAGCGTTGCCGTGTGCTGTGGTGTAGGTTGTAGATGCGGCTGGCTCGGATCCCGCGTTGCTGTGGTGTAGGCTGGCAGCTGAGCTCCAATTAGACCCCTAGCCTGGGAACTTCTGTATGCCACACATGTGGCTCAAAAAAGAAAAAAAAAAGTGTTGCTTTGAGGTTTTGCTGATAACCTAATTTGTTGTCAGGAAAGCATATAGATAAATTCCAAGTGACTCACATTGTGAGGGTTCCTGACTTAAGGTTAGGATGTTTGACAGTCTGTTTAGTCATTTATTCTGTATTGGTGTTTCTGGTAAGTGCTGGCATTTCACGGTAGCCATTTAAATACTGATTTGGCTGCTGGATAATTTCCTAGTGACCTTTGTTTAAATTAAAACTAAAAATCATTAAAAAAAAAAGACTACTATACTTAGGTTTAAATTAGTTGTCCTAGTGATTACGTTATTAAGTAGACCTAATACATGAGATTTCCATGGTGTGGACTGTGTAGCACGTCTGACAGGTAGGTCTGACTGCGTTCTGTCTCCGTGAAGGGGGGGCGGGATCAGGTGGTGGTGACTGACACTTCCTGGATGTATTTTATATGGCTTTTCATGCAAATCATGTTTGATGAGACGGCTGCATCAAATTACATTTCTTTCTGATTGTAGCCCTTGCAGATGTGAATCCAGACTTGATTCCGTCTCGGAGAAAGCAGTCTTTCTTTTGAACCCTTATGGTTTTTGCGGCTTGCCTGGAATGCCTTGTAATTTTTAGCACTTAGGATAGTGCAGGCATGATGGGCATTTTTTCCTATCAGATCTATGAGTAGTACCAGGGAGGAGACCCTCCCCGCTGTCAGATTCTGTCAGGCCCGTGGGAAGAGAATGCATTTCAAAATGCAGGTGACATAATCCCCAGCATCTTCCATTTGCTAGTGGGTTTCTGATTAATCATGATTACCATACATTATCATACCATCAAATTCAATCATATCAGTGAATTCCCGTCTGCAGCAGGAGCATTTAAGCACTGTGGCAACAGCTATGAAATATGGTGGTTATGAAATTGAGTGCCCTGTTGACTTGACTTGCTGTCCTGTCGGCACACGTGTGCTGGGTGGGGGTAGCGTGGGTTGGAGTCCACATCAGTATCTCGAAGGCCAGGGAATACAGACTGAAGTCAGAAAATCAAGCCATTAAATCACACTGTAAAATCTGCAATTTAATAATTCAGCCATTGAAATGTTGGCAATAACACCCAAGTTTCCAGGTCTTAGAATTCCTACGCTAGGAAAGTCTCTCTTCTGTTTCTATTGATTTGTCCTGCAAAGCTCACCAACTTTTTTTTTAAATGCTTGTATTTCCAGGAGTCCTTGACGATCCCTAGTTCGCTTTAGACAAACTGGGAAGTGGCCCTATACCACTTCTAAAATACCTGAAAGTACTTCTTCCAAAAAATTCCAGTTCTTTTAATTTTTAGAATTTCATCCTTTTAGCAAGTCTCTGAGTTTTAAAGAATGCATACAGTTGTGTAGTTGTCACACTTAAGATCAGGAACAGTTCTGTCTCCCCAAAAATATTTCCTTGTGGGTCCCCCTTTGTGGGCAGCCCCTCTCCCCACCCCAGCACCTGGCAACCACCGACACACACACACAACACACACACAGCCTACACACAACAACACAAAATACACAAACACAACACACACTCTACACACACAACAACACACAGAACACACACACAACACCCACACACAACAGACAACAAAACACACAATACACTACACAACAAGCACAACACACAACACATCAAAACACACACACAACACACATAAAACAAACACAGTCGACACACACACACAACACAAAAAACACACACAAAACACACACACAGAACAGAAAAACACAACACATACAACACAAAACACCACACGCACACCACACTCATACAACACACACAACACACACACATGACACACACGAACACAAAGAGATAACACACATAGACAATCACATAACTCAGACACAAACACAACACACACAACACACACACAAAATACACACAAACACACAACACACACACACTCACACAAAATCACACAGAACACACAAAAAACACAACACACACAATATACAAACACAACACACACAGACAACACACACAACACACAACACTCAAACAACACACACACAAACACAGACAGAACACACATACAACACACACAACACGTCCACACACAACACACAGCCTACACACAACAATACAAAACACACAAACACAGCACACACTCTGCACACACAACAGACTACAACACACACAACAACACACAAAACACACACACAACACCCACACTACACAACAGGCACAACACACAACACATCAAAACACACACACAACACACACAACACAAAAAACACACACACAAAACACACAGAACAGAAAAACACAACACACACAACACAAAACACCACACACACACCACACTCATACAACACACACAACACACACACGACACACACGAACACAAAGAGACAACACACATATACAATCACACAACTCAGACACAAACACAACACACACAACACACAAACACAACACACACACAAAACACACACAACACACAACACTCAAAAACAACACACACAGACACAAAGAACACACACAACACTGACACTGAACACACACACAACACACACACAGCCTACACACAACACACTACAACACACACAACACACACACAGCCTACACACAACACACTACAACACACACAACACACACACAACACACTACACACAACACACCCAACACATCAAAACACACACACCCAACACACATATAACAAACACTCAACAAACACCAACACACACACACACAACACACACACACAGCCCACACACAAAACTACACATACACAGCACACATATACAGCACAACACACAAAAACACCAGACACACACACACAAACACACAACACATACACAACACACACACAGACACAACACACACATAAAACATGCACAACACACACGCAATATACAAAGACAACACACACACAACACATACACACACCAACACACACAAAACACAAAAACAACACACAACAGAAGGATAACGCAGACACACAACTCATCACACACCGGAAGAAAACACACACACGCAAACACAAAAACACAGACACAACACATGCACAAACAAACAACACACACACAAAACACACCACACACACAAGCAACACAAAACACACACATACAGTGCACAGGAACACACAGCAAACTCACACACACACCACACACACACCACACACACAAACACAAAAGTCAGACATAGTACACCACACAAGACACACACACACAACACACAAACACAACCTACACCCACAACACACATGAAAACAAACAGCACACATCTAACACACAACACACACACCCAACTCGCAAAACCACACAACACACACACAACAACACACACAAACACAGCCACTAAACACAACACAGAACCCCAAAAAATACACACACACGCTGGTTGAGGTCATCTGGCGTGGTTCTGGAGTAGAGATGTTTCCTGTTGTAGGGCCTGTCATTGGGGGAGGTATCAGAATAAAAGGGGCTTTTCATTTTATGAAAAATGTCAATGAACAGTTTTCGGTGGGTTTATTGGAAGCAGTATTTTGTACTAAAGTAACAGCGTTATGACGTGTGGAGTGCCGGCATTTATGTTCGGGGGATGTCGTCCCGTCCCCCCTGTCCCCCGCTCCGGGGTGAAACCTAGTGCCTGGTTCTGGGTTTGTGGTGCTTCAGAGCGTTCAGTGCGCATCTGTGAGTATGCGGGCACCTTCTAGAAAGACGAGTGTAGGTATTTTAAACAAGGCGTAGCCTGAAGGAAAAGTCTGTGGAAAATACTGAAGTAAGAGGATTAACATCGTGACAGAGGGCTATAATTTTAATTATGTCAAGGGTCACTAGTGTTCTTTATTCTTTGCACTTAACTCATTTAATCAGAATTAACTGAGAGGCATTCTTTAATGTCTTTTACTTTCTTATATAGTTCTTTGCATTTTAAGTAAGATTAATAAATGAAAACATGTTGCCGCAGAAGGCTGTAATTTATTGAAAGATTCATGAAGTTTCAATGACATTGTTAAGGTATTCAATTAGTCTTATTAAAATATACCAACTGACCCTTTCAGGGAAGCTGATAAGTCACATAATAGCTGTTAGAGACTCTTTATTCTTTGCATTATAAGATTAACTTTGTGCTAAGCAATTTATGCAAAGTTTTCTTTTTTTTTTTTTTTTTTGTAACCAAAGTTATCAGTTCTTCCTGAATAGGATTAATGTAGATAACATCATGTAATTAACAAGAGATGCAAAAAAGTGAAAGTGCAATTTGTATAAGAATTATATGAGGGAAATGATAATTTCTTACCTTGGACTTTTAAAGGGATATAAAGAAAAGCAAAACAGAGCAGTTATTTGAAAGGATTAAGGTAGTCTTTTCTTTCAAAAGATAGAATTACATTGGTACTAAAAATTCTCTTACGTGAAATATTTACAACTCGCTAACAGTCTTAAAATAATTTTGCATCTGCTAGAGAAATTGGTCATTTATTATCCTTTCTACTCCTGCAATGATGGATGTTATTAAATGAGTGATCACATCAAGAGAGCTTCTTAGGTGGGCAGCACCAGCCTTGGGAACCACAGTTTCCTTGGCGTTACTCTGGACAGATTGGCCACAGCGGTGGGGTCAGCGCGTGAGGCCAGAGGAGGGGCACTTCGTAACGCAAGAGTCCGAAAGTGGGGGTTCCTGTTTGAGTTACTTGGTGACCGTGTGGCTTCGGATAGCTCATTTTAGCTCCGTAACCCTGAATTTGTTTCTTTTTTTCCTTTTTGGCCACCCGTGGCTGTGGAGTTCCCAGGTCAGGGATCAGACCTGAACTGTAGTTACGACCTACGCCGCAGCTGTGGCAACACCGGACCCTCAGCCCACTGCGTGCAGCCAGGGATCGAACCTGTATCCGGATGCTGCAGAGATGCTGCCGATCCGCTGATCCACAGCGGGAACTCTGAAACTTGAGTTTCGTTATCCCTTAAAGGAAAAGTTAGTGGTTCTGCCAGTTTCTTGGTGTGTATTTGTGAAAGATACGATTTGTACTTGCTTTGTCAGGATGTGCACGAGGCCGCATGTAACAGAAAACTCAGTGAATAGTGGCTTAAAAAGCAAGTGTTGTATTTTTTGCATAAGGAGAAAATTCTTTTGGGTTGGTATGGCAGAGCTGTGAAGTTATCAGAGATCCTTTCCCTTCCCCTTCCCAGGTTCCAGGCTGAAAGACGAGCGAGCAGGGCAGGCAGCGAGAGGTGCGTGCCAGCGGAGGCAGCCGCCAGGGAGCCTCCTTGAGGCCACATCCCACAGTGCCAGCTCGTTGTGGAGGCCGGAACCTAGTCTCCTGGCCCCCCCCTTAGCAGGTCACAGCGTTGTTGTCCTTCTGTTGTGGAGGAAGAGGTGAGAATTTATACTGGGTAGGCAGTTAGCAATCTTTTCCATGTGGCTAAAACTTAGGGGCAGAATTTAAGTTGTGTAACTACTGAGAAAGTGAATCTGTCTTCCCAACAGAACAGAAAACTGCGAGGAAAGGTGGTATTGTGAGCTCAGTGATAGCCACTACTTGTTAAATTTTTATTTCATTAAGCCATACCAATAGCAGGTAGTAAGCAGCATTTACGACCTTAAAGATGCCAATGTTTGCCTTTGCTTATGTGTTCAGACTCAAGTTCTGCTATCCGTTGAGGCAGGTGGAGGCAGTTAGGGGCCTGCCTCTTCTCCCAGATGGCTTCTCCCTGTGTCAGCGTGGTCCGGCATCGCCAGAGAACTCTTGTGATGGGCTTCGGTTTGTGCATCAGCCCTCGTCGTTCTTCCTGAGCGGTGCCTTGTGTTAGCTGCTCCCTTTTTCTAGTCCTCTGCCACCTGGCTCTTAGGCAGGCATTTGTGGTCTTGGAAGTGGGCTTTTTCCTGGTTTGATTAGATGCGTTTATCGTTAATGCTGTCTCTTTCCCAGTGTTGGCCTTCCTCATCGGTACACCTCGGGGTGGCTTTCAGCTTCTTTGGGGCTTGTGTGTGGCCTGCCTTGATCTTATCGGGTGCCCGCTGCCCTGCACCTGGCTGTCCCAGGATACCACACCTTGCCACTGTCCTTTATTTCAAGGATAAGCCGACAAAACCCCTCTTTTTCCATTATTTTAGTCTATTGAGCCAACTTCTAAAGCCAGAAATGTCCTTGTTGACTCAGCTTGAGTCAGCTCTTTCTTTCTCAGCTGTAGATAGCATCTCTGGTCCTGCTTCCTTTATCAGTCTCAGGCTGTTCAGATAAGAACTGCTAATTTCTTTACCCATTCAAGCCGGCCATGGAATTTCCAAGGCTGTCTGACTTTGACTTGTTTTAGTACTTACTGTTACTCTTGACTCTGAAGTGCGTGCACACACACAGTTGCATATACTGTTGTGATTGTGAGACAGAGAGATGAGGGGGTGTAAAGTGAGTCTTTACCGTTTGCTGTTCGTAACAAGCGGTAGGTAGCGTAGGGGTGGGTATCCACGCTCTGGACATAGGCGACCTGGGGCTTTCTGTCCTCGTATATTGTGCAGGCTGTTGAAATGCTCGAAGGGTTTTTGTGAGCAGAGCACCTGCCTTGTAGGGTGGCTTCCAGATTGGAACGAGACAGCAGAGGCGCTCTCTGCGGAGTGGGCAGCAGCAGTAGTGTGGGCTGAGCCTTAGGTTAGTGGCGAGAGCGGCGGTTGGGGTACCCGGGACTAGGTGAGGGCAGAGGATGCAGGAAGGGGTGGTGGAGCCCGGCTGAGAGGCCCTGGCCTGGTCCCTGGGGGTGGGGCTCTGGAGCCTAAGTCCCACTCAGGCTTGTCCGTCCTGGGGCAGCGGGCAGCGAGCATGGTCACGTCAGGCAGTCCTGTCCGCCAGGACGGCATTTGCAGCTCCTGGGGCATGTGGTGCCATGAAGAGGACCCGGCGGTGCCGCAGGGCCTCCAGCTCGGGAGTGATGGTTGCAGTGGACTGCCGGACAGCCCTCCGCCTGTGGTCAGCACCGCCAAGTTCATTGCTCACTCACGCCACCCTCTGGGCGCCTTCCTCTGGCCCTCGGGGGCCTCTCGCCACTGGCAGGTGGGGAGTAGTCTTTCTTTGACCGGGTCTAGGTGGCCCACGGGGCTTCTGCTCATGTGCCCTTTGCCAGGACTTGGCCGTGTGGCCGTATCTCCGGCGGCTCCCCTTGTGGTTTTGTGGCTGCCGTCGTGTGTCTTCCGAGTGCGTGGTTCTTCGTCGGCTCCTCCCCGCGTGCTGTGCGTCGGAGTAGGCCTGCTCTCCACACTTGGGGACATGGCTGTGGGGGACCAGCCTCCACGTTCACGTCGCCGCCCTAATTCTGTTACGTCATTGCGTCGAAGTTCAGTTTCTCTCCTGCGGGTCAGTTAGAGGACTGGCTTCTGCTTGGTGCCGCCGCCCTGGCTGCGCTCCGGTCTCCCGGGAGCTGCTGCTGGCAGCGGCTGGGTCAGCCCAGCCCGCCCTCCTGCAGCTTCAGCCGCCGGGCTGTGAGGTCCCGGGCAGCCGGCGCTCACCTGCTGCGCTGGACGCTGGCCTAGGTGCGGGCCGGGCCGCCGGCCGCTCAGTCACCCCTACGTGTTTGTGAGAGTCTGTGTGCCGGGCTCTGAGCCGAGGCCGGAGCCGCGCTGCAGAGTGGGTCCGACACGGCCTCGGCCCTCCCGGCCCGTCTGTTGAGGGGTAGAGAGAGGTGGGAGGGGAGCCGGGGGGACTAGGAGGTGAAGTTACTGGGGCTTGGGAGGACCGTGTCAGGGAGGCCTTTCCGGCTGGCGCCCAGGATGAGCGTGCAGGAAGGAGACGCAGCTCACATGGCTGTCAGATATGCCGAGATATGCCGTGTGTCGCGTGTGCGGTACGGGGGCCGGGGGCCGTCGCGGGAGCATCCTGTCAGAACGACGGCAGCGCATGCGGTGAGCTTTGTTTGCTCCGGCTGGGCGCTGCCCGGTACTGTGCACGCGGCACGGCTTCGCCCACGAGGGGGTGCTGTCTGCGCTCCCTGTTACAGTCGAGGAGACCCAGGCCGGGGAGGTTCGCGGGCACACGCCAGGCTGAGCCCGGCGGTCTGGCCCGGAGCCACTTCCTCAGTCGTCTGCCGTCAGGATAGAGGGTCATCCGGACCCGGCACAAAGTTTTAGGCGGATGTTACAGGAGAAGACGGGCTCCCGGGGCTTCTGTGCTGGTAACATGCAGGTGCCTGTGCAGCTGAACAGCACGCGGCGGATTTGAGGAAGGAGGGGAGGCCCGGGGAAGAGGCGAGCATCATAGCCTTCAGATTCCAAACGGAGCGGGGCTTATGATCCCAGGATGTTTCAGCTTCATGCCAACAAATCTTTTTAGGAGTTAGGAAGACTCGAAATTACCTCCCAGGAACTCTGAAAGTGCTTAAAGACCCCGAAGTATGTGCCCAGCTCTCGGGCAGCCTGACACTTTTACTGAGACCTAGCCACTTAAGTCTCTCTTTGAGTTCAATCTTGTAACTCAGTAACTGCGTCCTAGAAATGGACGAAGGGTGAAGGAGAGAATGCTTCCCCTCATCTCAGCCCGCGGCAACGTCAGAATCAAAATTTAGCAGACCTTCTACTTAGTGTGGGTCGGAACCAGTCTGCTTCTCCACCTGGCTTTCGCCTTATCTGCAGTAAGAAAACCTGTCTTGGGAAGGGCTTGAAAGTAACTGTCTGATGGAAGGGGGAGGAAGCCACGTGACCGGTGCTGTTCAGAGCCGCCTCGGTGGGGGTGAGACCTGAGGCCCTGCGGTGCAGTCATGGAATTGATAAGTATCTACAGACTTCCCAGCGTGATGTGAGCCTGGGAAGAAAAGCAGGAATGAATATCGGGCTTCACATGTTAAATGATGAAGAAAGCCATGTGTCTTAGTCAAGACAGACCAGTTAAGAGCCTCTTCTGAGCTTCTTAATGTGAACAAAGTCAGGAAAGCAGGACGGAGAATCTTGGCTCCCTGGTTTCCGTGGAGCTGAGTGAAGGCAGCAGTTCTGGGGTAGTTCTTGGCGTGTGGGGCCGAGTTCTGCTTCTGGTACTGACAGGGCCGGTGTCGATGCTATGGAAGCCACGCGAGTCCTGCAGTGACTCACCTGGACAGAAGTGGAGATGGGTGGGGCTGGGGGCCGCACTGTGCTGAAGGTACGTGTGTCGCAGGAGCTCCGAGCAGCTGAGGAGCAGCTGAGGAGCAGCTTCGCTCTACCTTCTGTTGGAATTGGTGAAACACTTGAAGTTAGTAAGACGTTTCCTCGGTGAGTGATTCTGCTTTCTGTGTATTCATACAGCACAGTACTTAGGGCTAAATGAAATAGCCCAATATAGACTGCTGCTAATAATTAGCTACAAGCATGTGATTCATGCCAGAAAATTCTGTGTAGACATAGGTGTGTGAAAGTGAAGCGGGCAGAAAGAAAGTGAGAACACAGAGACACTGTTGGGGTCACCTGGGGGGTTGAGTCGGAAGCATCTTACCCTCTAGAAGGGTTGGAGAGGGCGGGCCGTGGGGGCTGGGGGACCAGAGATGCTCCAGGGCTGGGAAGTGTCCCAGCCAGTGGGAAGAGCTGACCAGAGAGGTGAAAAACCCTGATGGACGTTGCTGGGCCAGTTAGGGTTAAATGAAACGTTTAGTGATTCTGATTCAGTGTATGGAGGTTTTTCAGCCAGCAGCACTCGGCAGTCTGCAGAGAAGCAGGACCCTGGGGTCTGCCTGTAGACAGTGCTCTGAGGGTCCCTTCAGACAGTGAGGCGGGCTGTCGGCGAGCGAGTGAAGGAGGGCAGGGGAAAATGAAGTTTCCATACCAAGGGCTTGTAAGAGGTGTTATGTTTTGGCCGAAACCGAAGCACAGGGTGAACGTTTTCCAGAGAAATCAGTAGAATATGGGAGTTTGTATATGATGAGATGGCTTCCAGGATTCACATTTTGTGTTGGCTCTAGACTATAATTTTCATGTCTGAGTCGGGAAAATTTGGTTTTAAAAATTCCAAATTTAGTAATTTTGATAAGATTTATATCATGGATTGAACTTCTGCTGCATTTCAACTTGTTTTTCTTGGGTGTTGAAATCCACGATTTAAAAAAAAAAAAAGAGTGGTGCCACCTTGGACACATTATTTCATGTCCTGAGTTCCAGTTTCTTTGACTGTGAAATAGGACACGTACCTGCACCATCACTGTGCTGTGTGTCTTCGTGAGCTTGGTTGTCAAGGGCTTTGCACAGGGCCCCGTGTGCAGGGCGTGAGCACAGGTGCTGCAGCTGTTGCTGTCTGGCTTTGGTCCTCGTTCTTCTTACTCTGGAGTGGATGCTCCTGTCGGCTTCATCGAGCTTATTTACTTAAATCTCTACACGTTGCCACAGTCCTGAGGCACTTGTACGGTGCGAGTGTGTCAGGAGCACTGGCTTACACACACATAGGCTGAGACTCCCTGGTACGTACAAAGAATTATAGGCCCAGACCTGAGCCTTGGTTCCCAGTGGGCCCGCCCCGACTTGGTCCCCAAGTCTCCCACCTAGCTCCTGCTGGGCTCTCAGCCCAGCCGGAGAAGCAAGAGAGCTGACACCGGGTCCCGGTGACTACACCAAGTAAACACCGAGTCCTGGCCCCTGTGTTCCCCAGACATGCCCCATTCTCCCTGCCCTGGTCCTGATGCCACCCCATGCCCAGAGCCACAGCCGGACCTGTAGGTTGCAGGTTGCTTAAGCGCTGGTCTGGGCTCGCGACTCTCTGCTTGTTGGATAATTCTCAGAAGGTGGACAGACTTGAGGTCCGTCCCTTCCTGGTGCGGCATTCCTCCTGCTGTTCTGGGGCCTGGCATGGTGTCATTCCGAGGCTGGGATCTAGGTCGCCAAACCAGTATCAGACCTGCTCTAGGAACGTGGTGCAGGCAGGCTGCTTACAGGTGGTCACAGCTCAGGTATTCGGAGGGAGCCACCGTTTGTTGCGATACCTTAAAGGTTGAAAATGTTTTTACTTGTCTTCAGGTGGGTGTTAATATGATAATACTTTACCATTTGTAAGTTAAAACCTCGTGAAAAATATGTATATGTCGTTTTTAAAAGATTCTAAATTTCAGTGATTTACCTTTTACATCTAGTAGCTCGGTTGAGGCTGTGAGATTGTTGATGAATCTTACCTCTTCCTTCTGTATTTCTCTGTTTGAAACTCTTTCTTGACACTCCCTTCACCAGAGGAGGGGCAGGCAGGTAGACATCAAAACAGTGTAAGGAAACAAGCTGTATGACTGGGAACGGGGTCTGCTTAGGTAAGTGCTGCTAACTTGCGTAAGCTGCATGGGATTGGAGGCGGCGTGACCAGTCAGACCTTGCCACAGACCAGAGGGCATACTATCTTAAATTTTATTTTCTGGGCCGCTTCCAGAAAGAGGGTTTAAACGTTGTCTTTCTAGGGCCGCACCTGCGGCAGATGGAGGTTCCCAGGCTAGGGGTTTAATTGGAGCTGTAGCTGCCAGCCTACACCACAGCCACAGCTACTCGGGATCCCAGCCGCTTTTGCAACCTACACCACAGTTCACGGCACAGCCGGATCGAATCTGCATCTTTATGCATAGTAGTTGAATCCATTTCCCCTGCACCACGACGGGAATACTTTAGCTGTATCTTAATTGATGCCTTCATCTAGAGTGAGAAGTGACGTTGCCTAATGTCAAATGTCAAACTTTGGTAAGGTGAAAATATCCTCCTTTTCACCTAAACTAATAGACCAAAGGCTCTAAGAATTTAAACTTTGGGACTTTGTGTTCCACGTGCTTCAGTACCATATGTGTTGTTATGAAGACGTAGTATTTGTGCTTAAATACAGTTTCATAATGTCATATATGCAGTGGCCTTATGGGTTTGTAGTGTTTATTGTGTTCGTTTTGCATTATTTTTGTAATGGGTAGAGCTGACCTTTAAAGATAGAAGGAAGGCAAATGTAGTTTGCAAAAGTGTTTTCAATGGTATAATACGATGTCATATTTAGAGAGAATAGCTGTTTGTATTACAGTAATTAAATGACAGGAAACTCATTAGAAATTTAAGATTATGAGAAAGTGTGATTACTTTTAAAGTTGAGAAATGATTTCAAAGAATGAGATACTAAATGAAAATTATTTCGATGATACAGTATGCATAATTAACTCTTTCTTGATGAAGAAGTGAAAAAATTTGTGAGGCTTTCTTAGGTAAATACGTTTGAAAATTTTCCGCGAATACTTGGAAGGCCAACTGAAAAATGAAGTAATTTTTAAAAATTGTGAGGTATGGTTGATCTACAATATTATATTGGTTTCAGGTGTACGACAGAGTAGTTCAGAATTTTTATAGATTATACTTCATTTGTAGTTCTTATAAACTGTTGGCTGAAAATGAAGTAATTTTAATTTGTAGAGTTCTAGTAACATGCAGTTATTGAAAAATGGGAATCTATAAGGCATCAAAATTTTTTATCCAATGGAACCTGTATTATCTTTTATAATAATGTGTTCCTTAAATATTTCACATTTTCTTGTTTCATCAGAGACGCTGATTTTTGTTTATGGTGCACAGTTTCTCTTTCTTTTGAAGTAACGCAGCTTCATAGCTGTGGCTTATGGTTGGCTGAGTTAAAAAGGCACAGAGAGTAGCACGTTTGAGAAGATAAATGTCAGGAGTGTTCAAAGTAGACATTTGATCTTGGATTAATGGGCAAGAAGGTCATCGAGTGCATGGATTTCAGTAAGCTTAAAAATATTATTTTTTGATTCAGTAGTACCATTAAAACATTGAATTAATTTTTGGATGTTTCATTTTGGTATTTGTTTCATTTTGGCAGAGTCACCTATTTAGTAACATGAAGCTTTGTGTGTGTGTGTGTGTGTGTGTGTGTGTGTGTAAGTTACTTGATGCTTTCAGAGGAGAGGTTTGAAGCAGGTGTACCTTTCTGAAAACTGCTTTTTATTTTCCTGACTTCCATCCTGTTTTCCTTTTGTTCTTCAGGGCCCTCCAGAGTTCCCACAGCACACACCTGGACCCGTTCCTAACAGTTTCAGCCAGCCCCCACGGCTGCCCCTTCAGGACCAGTGGAGGACCCCACCCCCTCCGCAGGAGCGAGACCCTTTTTTCCTAGGAGGTGAGGAGGGCCGAGCAGCAGAGCCGCATCGGGCCGCGCACCTGCGCGTTGCCAGTGGCGTTTAGCTTCCCATGGGAGATGCTGTGGAGAGCGCCTTCTCAGAGTTAAAATCGGACATCACTGGCATCTAAAGTTAAAAGTGTGGAAATCTCATGCAAAGGAGGGGATCATAAATAGATAAAATCAAGAAATAAGCAAAATCTTGAATTCATTTCATTCACGCCCAGCCACCATTTGTGATTTTTGTCCATAGTAAGGCAATACATAAAAGTGATTTCTGTGAGGTGGGTGTTCTTTGCAATCAGAGGCTAACAGTGTTGCAACACCGTTCAGTTTCAGGAGAACCAAGGTTCCCGAGCCATCTCTTTCTGGAACAGCGAAGTCCCCCTCCACCACCTCCTCCTCCCACGCTTCTTAGCACTGGTCACCCTGTGCCCACGCCCAGCCCCTTGCCCTTCACCCAGCCTGGACCAGCATTTAATCAGCAAGGACAGCAGCCTGTGTTCCCCAGAGAGAGGCCTGCGAGGCCAGCCCTGCAGCCGCCTGGGCCGGTGGGGCTTCTTCACTTCAGCCAGCCCGGGGCCGCAGCCGCACGGCCCTTCCTGCCTCCTCGACAGCCCTTCCTGCCTGGCCCGGGACAGCCGTTTCTGCCCACACACACGCAGCCTAGTCTTCAGGTAAGCATCGTGAGCTGCCTGCACGCGTGTCCCGGAGCTGTGGGCCTTGGTGTCTCAGAGTTCACATAAGAAAGTTTTTACTCTAGTTGACTGTGACGTGGAGATTATTTAAAGAGCAGGGTGTTGAACTCTAGTGTCCTCTTTATGAAAGACCCTCCCTCCCTCCTTCGCACCTGTGGCATGTGGAGGCTCGCAGGCTAGGGGTCGAATCAGAACTGCAGCTGCTGGCCTACGCCACAGCCACAGCCACAGCAACGTGGGATCCGAGCCACGTCTGCGAACTGAGCTGCACCTGCCATCTGTGCCACAGTGGCAGATCCTTAACCCACTGAGCGGGGTCAGGGATCGAACCCGCATCCTCATGGATACTAGTCAGGTTCGTAACCTGTTGAGCCACAGCAGGAACTCCATAAAGACTCTTTCTTAACAGTATTGTTTGCCTCCTTCATCGTAGGAAAAATGGAAAAAGTGACTGTCATTTTTGTTTATCACTGCAAGACTCGTGTAAAATGTACCAGGAAGTAAGGTTCTTTGTTAGACTGTGTTCCCGCAGTGTGTAGTGGTGGGGAGTCCTGTCACTCACTCATTATTTGAGAGGTTTGAGTGCCCTCTGCCGCCCGGTTATGTTTCACGAGCTGCCTTGGGTCTGTGCTGTATTTCTTACCCAGTATGTTTCTTCTGGTAGTTTACATTTACTGTTAAGGTATATAATAATGATATGCTTGAATCACTGTTTATTTGCCTTTTTTTAAATGACTGCACCCATAGCATATGGAAGTTCCCAGGCTAGGGGTCGAATCAGAGCTACAGCCATAGCAACACCAGATCCAAGCCACATCTGCAATGTACACCACAGCTCTCGGCCGTGCTGGCTCCTTAACCCACTGAGCAAGGCTAGGGATCAAACCTGTGTCCTCGTGGATACTAGTCAGGTTCATTGCAGCTAAGCCATAGTGGGCCCCTCCCCCCACCACACACTATGCTTTCTTTTTCCCAGTTAAAGTATTGAAATCTTCCTTTGTCAGTGAATTAATCCGTCACTAAAAAATACTACACAAGTTGACCTTTCATGGCTGTCGATGTTACTGGTTTCACTACTTTGGAATTAGAGACAGTGCTACGGGCAGCGCCCTTGAGGTTGGGTTTACTTGCACCCTCAGTTACTTCCTCAGGGTCATGTCCTGAAGTTTCAGCGTTTAAAGGACTTATGGCAAATGTAAAACGTAAGATAGCAGTTTTTAGCTTATTTCTGCATTTAAGATAATATTCATCAGCAAATACAAAATGAAATTTTAGTGCCAAGTGAAATTCTTCCTGGTGTTGAGGTTTTTAAGGAAATAGCTGAACTGGAACATCAGTGTGGACTATAAACTGTCGTTTCTCTCTTTTCTGGCACGGCAGGGGCCCCTGCACCCCCCTCTGCCGCCCCCACACCAGCCCCAGCCGCAGCCCCCGCAGCAGCCCCCGCTCCAGCCGCCCCCGCAGCAGCCCCCGCTCCAGCCGCCCCCGCAGCCGCAGCACCACCACCACCACCACCTCTCGGTTCCGCCCCCGCCCCTGCTGCCCATGGCGCAGCCCCAGTTCCGGCCTCACCTGCCGGCGGCTCAGCCTCAGCCCAGCAGCGGTCGGATGCAGTGCCCCCAGCGCCAGGGGCTCAGGCATGTAAGTGCGCACCTCCTCAGCTCTCTGCCGGGCACCTTTCGTGTCCCAGCACTCCCGTGTATAGCTGTTCCTGCGGTGACGGATGATACTAAGTGGCACGTGTCTCTAGGAACTGTTTTTGGGCGACAGTCATTCTGCCTTTGCCAGCGGCTTGTTGTTTGGCGCCTGGATGATCTCTGTCTCCTTGGGCATAAATGCATAAGTAAACGAATTCAGGAAGAGTTTATGGAATATCCTTTGTTGCCAGGCGCTACCCCAGTTCCTGGGAAATCAGCGGGGAACAGAAGAGACACATTTCCTGCTTTCGTGGAGCTTATAGCTAGTCCTGGTAGATGAGCTGCGTTCAGTCCCGAAGTTACGCTCTCGAGCACCATTAGCCGATGTGTGGCTTGTTAGGTTTTGAAAGAAACTGGGAAATAAATGCCTGTCGTTTAAAAATTAAAGACTAGTCATTATCACTGCTTGTCCTCCATTAAATAACTAAGCCTGTAAAGAGGATTGTGGTTTGAGTTCTAGGCTGTAAGGTGAGATAGGTTCTCTCTTTAGTACTGTTCTTTTTGGCCTTGAGCTTCAAGCGTGTCACTTAGCTACTTTAAACTTCAATTTTCTTCATACCTGCCTCTTTCGTAAAGTAACATTGAGACCGAAATAATATAAGAAATAGGAAAGGACTTCTGGGTCTGGGAAGGAGTGCTCTGTGACGTGATTCGTTCTGTGAGGACAGTGGGAGACCGTGTCCCCAGCCATCTCACATACCGTCAGCTCCTCCGGGTGCTGGGTCTCTGTTCAGAGTCCCGGGGTGAACATGACCAAGACTTTCCTGTCCAGCGGCACCCTCAGGGGTCTTCCTCCAAGGGGTAGTTTTCCTTAGGACACGTTCATGCTTTGTTCTTTGCCTATTCTGCCTGAATTCAGGGGACCGACTGACAGTGAAAGCTTTTTTTGTTGTGTTTCTTCTGAGTTTCCAGTTGTGATTCGACTTTGTTTCCTCTTGTGGTAGAACGCGGCTTCTCAGGGTGTAACCAAACGGCCGATGCAGCAGATGCAGCCGACTGCTCCCAGGAACAGCAATCTGCGGGAGTTGCCCATTGCACCGTCACACGTGATGGAGATGAGCAGCGCTCGCTGCTCCTCCACCCCCGCTGCTCAAGCCAGACCTGCCATCAGCACGTCGCCGCCCGGCCGGCCAGGGGCCGCGTCCAGGAGCGCGCAGGGGAAGACCGAAGCAAGGCTCAAGCCAGTTAGCCCGGTGATCCAGCCTCGGGAAGGAGCGAAAACAGAGCCAGAGGTAGGGCTTGTTTTTACTAAGAAGTGGCACTTGGTCTCAGACGGAGAGCCTCACCGTCAGCCTGTGCTCTTTACTCCGTCCAGTGAGTTCTTCACAGAGTCTTCCTGTTTTCACAGAACGGGGCATTCTTTCAGCCTAACAGCCATGTTCATGTGAACTTCACTTTCACTCTCACTGGTACAGGGATGGATTGTGTTTCCGTGTTTACATGGTTACCGTTGGGTGTTACGGAATCTGTATTGATCAGGGATCTTAGCAAACTGTTTTCCCGAAGGGCCCCGGTAGTAGATACTTTCGGTTTTGTCTCTCAGGATTGCTCAGCTGCACTGCTGGCGCACAGGGGCAGTCCCAGGCGGGCCTTCCGTCAGTGACATGGTCATGCGCTGGTAGAACTCGATGGCAGAGTTGAGTTGGGGCCGGGTTTGGCTCGAGGGCCCCCGAGATGCACTGCTGTGTCTGGGACTTGCTCTGCTTTTGCACTGTGACCGCTTCTACTCAGGACCGCTTTTACTTCTGGCCTTTAAATAAGATTTGGGGGGTGGGGGGCTATTTTGTTTTGAATTGTATATATTATTGCTGATTTCTAAATAGGTGTAAATGTCGTAAGAATAGATAATAAATGCAAGTCCGTGTTCTGCCTGACTTCCAGTTGAGATGCTGTCTGCACCTTGATTTAGTTTTGGCTGCTTGGTTACGTTCTGCTTTGAGGCAGCTCAGTATTACTGCAGTATTTGCTGTGAACTTCATAATTTGAGAAAAAAAAAAAGTCTTTTTACATTAGTAAAATTTATGCCTGGGACAACCCCTGAGGCCACTGGTCTCCTGCGAAAGGAACGGACATGCTTGTTTACTGCCTCCCTGCGATCGAGATTCGGTTCTGGGCTGTTCCTAGAATTGCAGGTGTGAAAGCTAGGCACTACCTGTGTCACGTAGGTTCGGACAAAGCACAGGCATCTCGTGTAACATCACTTAGAGCCATCCTTAGAGTGACCCGCTGGCGCTAGCACCATGACCCTGGGCAGGTCACTTCATGTGTCACAGGCCTCAGTGCCCTTACCTGCTGGGTGTGTGTGCCTGAGACGTGGGAAAAGGTCAGTATGTGGAAGTTGTGCTCACAGTAATAAAATGTATATGGGACGTAGTAAGTACCCTGTATTGATGGGTTAAAGAATAGTGGCGCAGACTTCCTTAGGTAAGACTCCAAGCGAGTCATGTTTTCTTAATCAGAATAAAAACCAGTTAACACTGGTGTTTACCTTTCAATCAACGTAATTGTGGGTGGCCGTCAAATTTTCTTTGATAAATTATTGTAGCAGCTGCAATGGAATGTTTCTAAATCAGAAATGTTAAGGATAAAGAGAAAATGTTGAGTTGACATTTAATAACATCCTATTAGAAGGATGACATTTTAGTTTTAAAAGTAACGTATGAAAAGGTAATGTAGATTTCCAAACTGGATTAGGATAATTTATTAAAAGAAATCTGCTAAAATTATATCCTGCTTTTAGTTTACTGGCTAGCTTCTAACTCATGTATAAACAGACTTGGCTCCGAAAAATGAAGCCACATACACTTTTCTAATACTAGTGGCCGAAATGAGAAAAGTGGCTTTTTAGGAATGCCACTAGCCAAGTCTGTCCCTTTCATAACAGTTGATTTAAGCATGTTTCTGTAGAATCAGACAGATGCTTTGAGCATGAAGTGGAACTTGGCAAGTGGCCATAGCTTAAGTGGAGGGTCTTAATTTGTTTGCTTTTAATTTTCTGTGCACATAGAATGGGACCAGGAGTAAGTTTTTTTTTTTTACTTTTAAAAATCTTTTGTTTTGATTAGGTAAATGTGGTTTATTTTATTTTCGCCCAGCTGATAGTGAAATAGTAAAGGACACATCTATTTAAAGTATTACTACCTGTATTCTTAAACGTATTTTAACTTTTTTGATTACTTGGGGGAAAATTCTAGTGAATAGTAATTATTTCTGTCTGCGTTTGAAACGGTAGACCCTCTAGCCCTGTTACCGTTCCCCAAAAGGCCCTAGCCCCTGTGCTTTTTGGACTTCTGTTTTTTGGCCTCCCCCTTCATGTCACTTTGAGCTCTGTGTGCCTACCTGTGTAGCGCTCACCCAGCTTCACGTTTGCTGTTTGGAATTTGCTCTCGACTTTGAAATTCGATGACAGGCCTGATCAGGACTGCTTCTAAAATGAAGCAGGCCTGGGGGAGGGCTTGGCTCAGGGTCTTGTAGGCCAGTGCACAGGCTTGGGGCACCCAGGCATCCATTTAGCTACGTTCTGGCCTTGTAATTCCTAATTTGGAAGGTTTATTTGTTAACAGCTGACTTCTGGATAGATTAAATCCTGTTACGTAAAGGATCTATGCGTGAGAATATCTGTGACTTTTTAAAAGAAAAATATTACAACTTTTAGCAAATGCTAAACTTTTAATAAACTTTCTCCTTTGGATGCTTTGTTTTTGAAAAATATTGGACTTTCACAAAGATTCTTTTGATAGACTTTCAGAATGGTTTGGGACTGGCATATTAAAAGCCTTCCTTATATATCATTAATATTCCAATGCTGCAATTGGCAGCATTTTGATTCTGAGGAGAGTGCATGAGTTCAAGGTCAGAGAAATTGACTAGTGCTGTTCATTATAAGCAATTATTGTGTGACAAATGAGTTTGAGATCAGGCTGAAAATTCTGTACGAAAAATCAATAGTTCTAATCAGGCCCTTTCAGGTCATTTACAACCCCACCTTTTGTTGGTTTGTCAGAGAAGAGAGCCAGATAAAACCTGTGTGGCAGCAAGGCCTCCCTGCTGTTGCAGTTTCCATTTCAAACACATTTTGATATCGTAAATGAATAGCTTAATGGTTTCAAAGTTGTAAATGAGTGGAAATTTATATTATTTCATTTTTAATATTCTGATAAGATTTTCCAAATTAGCTTCAGCTGCGTAATTTTTTTTCCCTCCCCAGAGGAAGGAGTTAGACTTAAAGTCTATAAGCAGATTTCGAATGTCTTCTTTCAAATCCGGAGTTAAAGGGTTTTTAGAAAGTGCCTTTTCTTAGTTTATTGGAATCGATTGGAATGGTCACCTAGCTTGTGTGCCAAAGTGAGCAAGCCTTGCGTGTTTTCTGTTGCAGTTTCCTGATGAGGATGAAGAAACGAGGTTGTACCGCTTAAAGATAGAGGAACAGAAGCGCCTCCGGGAAGAAATCCTGAAGCAGAAGGAGCTGCGGCGCCAGCAGCAGGCGGGCGCCAGGAAGAAGGAGCTGCTGGAGAGGCTGGCCCAGCAGCAGCAGCAGCAGCAGCAGCAACAGCAGCAGCAGCAGCAGCAACAGCAGCAGCAGCAGCAGCAGCAGCTCCTCTGCGCCGTGCCCTCCCCGGCCGAGCAGGAAGAGCAGGCCTCCCCTCCAGCGCCCGCCAATGGTAACCCACTGTTACCCTTCCCAGGGGCGCAGGTCAGACAGAACGTGAAAAACAGACTTCTGGTGAAGAACCAAGATGTCACTGTTTCAAATGCTCCACCCAAAATGTCAAATTTTGTGCCATCTGGTGCTAACACGCAGTATCAAGGACAGCAGATGAAATCACTGAAACCTTTGAGACAGGCCAGAACCATACCTCAGTGTCCAGCTCAGCACAAAGTCCTGCAGGTGAAGCCTGTGGACGGGGAGGGGCTGCCGCCCCCCTCGCAGACGGCTCGAGTGGCGTCCCTCCAGGGCCGGCCCCCGGAGGCCAAGCCTGGCGCCAAAAGGACTGTCATGCACCGGGCCAGCAGCGGTGGCGGAGATGGGCCACACGTCAGCTCCAAGGTCAGGGTGATTAAGTTGTCAGGCGGGGTAAGTTGACGAGGTCACCAGTGCCTCTTACAGTGTGTGCGTGTCCCTTGGTGTGTCCCGGTTCCCAGGGCAAGCGAAAGGCCTCTGCCCCGCTCAGCGGGCCGCCCCTGCCCGTTCTAGCTGGTGTGAGAGGTCTGCTTGCAGCCCGTGTCTCAGTTGTCTCTTTGGAGGCCTATGAAAAAACCAGTGTGACGTCGCTCCGTTTTTAGCTTCTTTTTGTAGATAAGTTATGATAGACTCATCAGTTTGTTTTAAAAATAAAATTTCCTTTACCACAAAACAGTTTGTTGTGTGTAGCTTTAGGCTGAGCCGAGGACTCCGGGCGGGGGCAAGGCCAGTGAGTGTCTGGCTTTTCGGCAACATTGTTCCGGAGACTGTTTCCTCTCTCCCCTTTCCAGCTGAGCTCCCCGTGGGAGGAACAAGGGGTTAGCAGAGCTCTAAAGGGCAGTCCTGTACCGCCCAGCACCTGCTTTCAAAGCGGCGCGCACCCTAATTACCTCTTTGCCTTGGAGCAGGCCACTCCGAGGCGTGCTCGGTAAAGCTCTGTGATTGCACTTTGGGTGGGTTCAGGGCCGAAATTAAGCAGAGCTGCAGAAGCCTCTCTGTCAGTGTCTGCAGGCCACTTGCCTCCTCAGTCCTGCCCTGCTGTCACATAGGTAGGAGGTGACACTCCTCTTGCTTTGCCAATTACACTGAGTTCTGCAGCAGCCACTCTGTCCCATTCTCCCTGCTGTGTGTAGTTTATTACTGAGGGGAGGAAGGGACGACCTGAGACACAGGCCCCTGGGGCAGAGCCGCTACGGCGGCTCCTTTGGAAGCTCGGAGCTCACAGTCCAGGGCCGGAGGACTTCCAGCTCGCGGTCCGTGCAGGGAGACCGGTGCATCTAGGAACCGCAAGGAGCCCCGAGCTGATTTTACTGGATTAAGGACGGTCACGAGAAGTTTCTGATAGACTCTGTTTTCGCTCCCCTCCGTTCACTGTGTTTCAGGATGTTGATAAGTGGATGGCCCCTATTCTATCACATTGTCTTAATATTGTATGAATATCTTACCTTTAGGTGTAGACCCAAGCGTTCATCAGTTTCCAGTGTCTGTGTGGCTTGTTGCTTTTGACTTTGTTTTAATCGGGTTGGTATTTCGTTTTTTTGCTTGAGTCATAACCTTGAGGACGGCCCTGGGTCATGGTCGGGAACCGGCCTTTTCCCTGGGCAGCCGCGTGGTGCTCTGCACCCTTGTGGCCGGTGTGAGGCCGGCGCAGTGGCGGGCCAGGCGGTGCGGGGCGAGCTATGCTGCCTGATGACTGCCTTTCCTTCAGAAGAGTTTATCTGCTTCGGTGTTTGCTGTCTTTTGCTGTGTTGGAAGCGATATATTTCTTTTCATCAGACAGTCTTCCAAAATCATACTATGTAATTTTATAATACATAGGAAAGCGACATAGGAATTTTACCTGAAAAAAGCAACCTGCCAAACTGTGGAATGGTTTTTTAGCTCCCTTTTAATTTTTAAGAGTTAACCGACCAACATATTCTGTATCTTAGGATTTATTCCAGTAATTCCTCCAGTAGCATGTTGGCAGCTTTTGACTTGGCAGAGGATAAATGTCTTTTGTCTATATAGCTCCGAACTAGAACAGAGTGTTTCCCTAAGGACTTGGGGGTGTGTGTGTATGTGCTTTGTGGGGTTTTATTTGTGTGTGTGTGTGTGTGTGTGTGTATTTTTTGGTGGGTAAGAGAACCTGCAGAGGAGACAGTTCTTATAAGTGCCAGGTATGTGCTCATTTCCCCTACTTTATCTCTGTCCATGCTGTGAACTGCGGCATTAGCGCCCAAGGGCTGTGCTGTGCCTCTGGAGCTGACTGGCTACCCTGGCAGGGACTTAGCATTTGGGAGGATAGACTTGTGGATTGTACCTCTGCTGAACATTGTCTGTGCATTGCAGGTTTATAATTACTTGCTTAATAAAGGAGTCCGTTGTCAGTTCGTGTTATGTTTTGCTACGAGTCCTGGACTGCTTCACATTCTCTTAGTACAAAAATACAGTATCCTTTCTATAAGGTTTTCTAGAGAAAATCTCTCTTCAGAGAGTCAGTTCTGTTTCCTTCATTTTTTTTCTGACCTAAACTGGCACCCACTGTGTTAATCATCCTTTGCGTTTGGTAACCTCCTCGTCCCAGAAGCTTGTCTCCAGACGGAACGCAGGGCTGTGGTGGTGCCTCGTGCTGGCCCACGCCGTGCCCCGTGAGGGTCGCAGTGAAGACCCTGATCTCCGGCCCTGCCAGGAGAGCGGGGCTTTCTTTGCGTTCTTCCGATGTACAGATTGAGAATACCGCAACCTAAATTAGGTTTCTCCGGGGGAACTTTTTCCTGTGAGGCAGCTGTGAATCAGGACTTCTCTGTCATTTTCCATATTTCATTGTTGCTGTAATCGAGTAATTTGTCTTTGGGTTTCGCTCTCCTGGGTCCTTTGAAAGGTGAAGGAGCTTGAGCTGAAGACTGTGGCTCGTCAGTCTGCGCTCCGCTCCGCTGTCACCTTGGCGTGACTGTGCGTCAGACTCACCGTCTGGAGATCCTGGTCTGTGTGTGCCGCTCGCTCCTCTTGGTGGCAGCAGGCGTGTCGCGGACGTAGGAGGCACCGTCACAAAGCAGGTCACAGAGCATCTTCCTCGGTGGCAGTTCGCACGCAGCCCTGTGACCAGGGTCCTTGCCCGGCTTCGAGGCTTGCAGGCGGCCCCTTGTTCACCTTCTTCACAGGCTGGCTGTTGGCTGCTCTGAATTTCCTTTGCGTGAGCGTAGAGCCCACAGCGCTCACTCCAGACCGGTGAGCTCACGGCTGGATGCGCCACTCGGTCTTCCCGTCTTGGGGCCTGAGCAGTCATTTCCTTCCTCTGAACCTCAGCCTTCAGGCTGTTAATGGAGTTACTAGTAAGGCTGTTGTGAATAAGTAAAACCTGCTAACACATAGAAGGTGCTTCATAAAGGTCCTTTTTTTCCTTTTTTTTGGAATGCGCCTGAGACCCCTTCTAGAAATACATTCTCTGATTCTATGCCCTATAATTAGGAGCTACCTTTAATCAAGTGTTCAGCGTGTTATCACAGTGTCCTTATGAATTAGATCTATTATTTTCATTTTACAGGAAAGTCATTTGAGTCTCAGAGAGGGTCTGCGAGCAGCCCAGGGCCACTCGGCTGCTAATTCAGAATGAGGCTTCTGAACCCTGTGGTTTTTACCGTTACTTACGGTAGTTATTTTTGCTGCCCTTGTTTTCCAAATGTTACTGCGTTCTAGATTAGGGATAATAGTCTACTGTCGCCAGTGAGCATATAGTAGTTGGAGCTGGTTCAGAAAATTTTTAGTGGGGCTTCTGGAACAAGGGCGATGATTAGGTTTCATTCAAGCCCAGGTGGTAGTGACTGACCAACCGGAGAGGTTGCTAAGTAGGATCGAGGGGCATGAGGAAGTGCCCTGACTGGTGTGCCATCAGCTCTGGCACCAGGATGGGAGAGTGGCAGACTGTCGTCATTGCTGCTCCAGAACCCATGCGGACTGGTCTGGTAACAGGCACCCCGTGGCCACTAGCCTGGCGGAGTTAAAGTCAGCAAATCACATCCTGGTGTGGCCTTGACCTGCCATGTGCTATAGGTGTATCTTTGAAAATTTCTGTATAAATCAGAATAGGCCAGATTTTAAGTTTAAAGCATTGGGTTGAGGAGTTCCTATGGTGGCTCAGCGGAAACGAATCTAACATCCATGAGGACGCAGGTTCAATTCCTGGCCTCACTCAGTGGGCTAAGGATCCGGCAGTGCCGTGATCTGTGGTGTAGGTCACAGATGCGGCTTAGATCCTGCATTGCTGTGGCTGTGGTGTAGGTCACAGATGCAGCTTAGATCCTGCATTGCTGTGGCTGTGGTGCAGGCCAGTGGCTGCAGCTCTGATTCGACCCCTAGCCTGGGAACCGCGGGGTGGCCCTAAAAAGATTAAAACAATAGCAGCAACAACAACAATAAAAAACACTGGGTTGAAATCATTAGGGCGATTTGAAATTTAGGGACCATTTGTTATGAGGCTAATCGGTCTCTGTGTGAGTTTTAGTTTAGCCCACTTATGTTTTATTGTCTGACTTTGTTAGGTGAGGTTTAAAAAGGAACAAATCAATGCTGCTTCTAAAGAATGTTAGATATCAGCAGACATTGCATCTGAAATTTCATGTGCCTCCCTGAATATTATTTTTGTAAGTAATCTACTTAAAAAATCGTATTTGATGGAATGGTTCTCTTTTTATTACCTAAAATATGGAAATATCCTCTATTTGCTCCTTTCTCAGAAAGCTACTTGTAAGTATTTAATTTCAGAAACCAAAAGAGCAACCTTGTTAAATCATAATTTTGTTCACAAGTAATGCATAATCCAGAAGGGCTGCTCGAGTAATGACAGCGCACACATAAAAAGGTAAGCTGTTCACCTGCTGTGACTCACAGTCCTCCCCAGCCTGGTGGTTGAACTCCAGGGGAAGGGCCTGGCCGGACACTGGTTTGTGAGGGCGTGAACGTGAACTGGGCCTGCAGCTCCGCCTTCCAGTTTAGGGGAACCAGACGCCTGCAGTGTCCCCTAAGTCCCTCCCAGTGCGGCTGCAGGGCTGAGTGGTCGCGTGGGTAGGGCGAGTGGCCCTGTGCATGGTCGGGGCCCAGGAGGTGTCACTACCCTTTTAGTTTAAGGAGGAAAGATGTGTTCTCTAGGAAAATGAAAGCAGTTTCTGAACGCAGCTGCTTTCTTCTAATTGAGGTAATGACAATTTTAAGAATTTGGCAGCAGATTAAGTCCACAGTCCTTTGTTCTGCTGGCCACACAGAGAAACGGGAAAGGCACAGAACGCCGCAGCAGGAAAGCCAGCTGTCTGAGCGTGATACTCTTGTATTTTATTTTTAAAAAGCTGTCAAGTGCTTCACACAGAAGGTCCCGATTTGTTTGTGTGAACTTGCTTGGGGAGTTGGCTGCGTTTTGACATTTCTTCTCTTCCTCAGAGGTTAACCCCGCTTTCCTCTGGAGAGGCGGTGCCCCAGTGGTGAGCGCACACCTGCTTTTGTGGCGCGGAGGGAGGGCGTTTTATTGGATGTATGAAGCTTCAGTTTTGAGAGAAGCTGCAGGGTTAGTGAGAGGAATTTCTTGCACCTTGCGTCAGATTTACGGAGGCGGAAGAGCTGGTCCCGGCATCAGGTGCTGCTCCTTGGAGACACCAGTCTGAGAAGGAGTCGCAGGCTGGATGCGGTTGGTCACACGCTGCTCTCTTCCTTGGCCCCGCACGCCGCTCGCCTACCCCGTGGGTGCCTGCGGCCTGCGCTCCGTCTGCCAGATCCCGCTGCTACCTGAGGCTGGGTTTCCTCTTCAGTTCATTTGCTGTCTCCGGGCTTAATTTAGGACAGTTTCCAGTACATTATGAATATTTGAGAATCATTTGTTGAAAGAATTGAGAAAATAAGTATCTTCTCCCTTTAAAAATACAGGCATTGTTTATAGTTCCTTTACAAAAACAGCAAAGGAGGAGGTAGCCCAGTGTTTTCTCCCCCGTACTTCTGTTTATAAAAGTGATAGCTACAGATGGTAGATACTTGGATGACACTAGTAAGCAGAATTTGCAAACACCAAAAATTGCATTCATCCTTCCGCTTTGCTCTGGCCAGTGTCTGTGGTCTCCTCTGAAGCTTCTCCCTTACTCAGTATGTCTCATTCGGCTGTGTTTTGGTGGGTTTGCAGTGATGACGCGTTCTCAGGAGACCCAGGCCAAGGCAGGCATGTCTCCTATTGTGGGTGTCACTCTGTGCCCCTTGCCCAGCCTCCTGGCAGGGCTGGGGAACTCAGCTGTCCTGAGCCACTTGGCTTCTGGCGGAAGCTGACCTGATGCCGGGGTTCTGGGCCGTCCCCAGGACCTGAGGCCCTGCTAGAGGGCCGGGGAAAAGCAAGTCACATGCAAGTGAGTTGGAAATGAGCTAGAGAAGGACAAGTGACGGGCTTGTGGTAGAGAAACACTGGGAAGACCAGACGGTGGGGGAGCTGACTCTCAAAGAAACGGTGTTGGAGTTCCCATCGTGGCTCAGCGGAAACGAATCTGACTAGCATCCAAGAGGACACAGGTT
>PVHT021183644.1:2313912-2325567 GCA_004024745.2 Catagonus wagneri
GGGGGGGGGGGGGGGGGCGCCCGGACGGGTCCAGCACAGGTGGGCGTGGAGGCACCTCTCAGGGCCCTCCCAAGAGCAGGCGCCTGGGCGCTGGAAGGTCGGTTCGGTTCTTCTGCACTGGGCCGGCTTCCTGCGGTCCAGAAGTGGGACTTGCCCCGCACGGTGACCCTTGCCGGGTGACCGGCCTGACTGGGAGCAGGCTTTCCTTTCTGGACTGGTCGGTCTGTGCTGCAGAAGTTTGAAATCCCGGGGTGTCAGATCTCATCAGAACCAAGGGGCTTTGGTTTGTTTCTCCAAAGGCTGATTAATTTAGCTTTTGAAAGATTTCCCCAAGAGTTCCCTGATGGCTCAACAGGTTAAGGATCCAGTGTGTTTGCTTCTGTGGCTTGGGTCACTGCTGTGGCATAGGTTCAGTCCCTGGCCCAGGACTTTGCATAGGTTGTGGGCGCAGCCCCCCCCCCTATTTTTTTTTTTCTTTTTTCCCCTAGAGAGTTCCTGCTGTGGTGCAGTGGGTTAGAAATCCGACTGCAGCAGTGTGGGTGCTGCAGAGGCGCAAATTCGATCCCTGGCCTGATGCAGTGGGTTAAAGGACCTGGGATTGCAGCAGCTGCGGTATAGTTTGCAGCTGCAGCTTAGATTCAGTTCCTGGTCTGGGAACTTCTCTATGCCATGGGTGCAGCTGTTAAAGAAAAAAAAGATTTCCCCAAACCTCACTAATCTCAGAAAGGTGGCATGTTAAGAGTGCACACCTGAACAACTGTACCGTGTTACAACCACAGGGCAAAAATCAAATGTTCCTGCCAGCTAGATCCCGTTTTTCCCTCCCAGGAAGCCCGCTTACAAGGTCAGTTTAACTTTATGGATTTTGTTTCATTTCAACCCATATGGACCCATTACTGGAATTTTACAGGAAGCATTTTAGATCTGAGTGCCTGCGTGCTTGCCATGTAAGGATAATTATTGCAGAAAATAGATGAACACAGCGAGCATGAAGTGTTCTTACCTCATGTCATATCACAGCAGTTTAATTAGGGAGCTGACCTAGGAGCCCGGATGAGAATGTTGTTAACCAGTTTATTTTCTTTCACAACTTCTCTTTTAAATGGTGGTCTCAGAGACAAAATAGAGCCTTAAGTGTGTACATTTAGGAACGTCATACAGCATGCATATCGCTTGTTGTCCAGATTCTGAGTGAGCTTTCTAAAGATCACAGGGCTAGGCCCAGCATTGTTGTACTTAATAGAAACCTGTTCCGTGAGGTCTGGGGGCTGGAAGATCAGCGGCATTGCCGTGACAGTGAGGTACCCCTTATCGAAGCAGAATTCCTAAGAGGCTGCCCTGGGACCCTAGCCACTGTCCTTCTGTGCTCCCGACAATGTTATCTGTCCTCTCAGTGCGCAGTATCAAATGTCTGTCATGAGTACAGAAATTAATTTAATGTCACCTGAAGACATGCAATTAATCTTTTAGAGGTTTTCATAATACCTTTACAGAAAGAGTTGCCAGTTTGCCGGATTTGGATTTTGGGGTTTAGAAGAAGATAAGGAAAATTAATTTTTCATCAGGGTTAATACAAGCTAGCAGGGCCACAAAGGCTGAGAAAAATGATTGGGGAATTTGTCAAGTGTTGTCACTCTAGAATAATGCCGCTTAACGTCTGATAGGTGTAATCAAGAGCAGAGATTTCTATAGAGAGGGATTAATCAATTTGCTCACTAGTGAATGCAAGTCTCTGATGTCACTTCTTCATGGGGTTTAAGAATGAAAGTAAGATTTGATCTGTCAAATTGCAGGACGCCCTGACAGTATCAATAGGTATTTTTATCTACACATTTAAACCGTTTGTAATAAATAAATTTGTCCTGCTAATGTTGGTGGCTACAGACCTCATTTTTTCATAATGATTAAGCTGATAAAAAGTATTCCCTAGGCTTCCTTAATTCAGGAAGTGCCTCTTGCAGTTAAGAAAAACTGTTCTTGAAAGACATTTTTGTAGTATTCATTGAAAGATAATCATTTGTGAAAAAACCCACCAAAATATTTACAGTTTGGCCTAGGACAGGGCAGACTTCTTTTCTCCTCATCGGTTTTGGAGGAAGTAAAAGATGCTTAAAATCATGTCTACACATACTGCCGCGTCCAAAGGAAACTGTGCCACACCCTAGAGAAACTCACTTTCAGAGTGAATTTCCTTTAAGTGGAACACAACCTGCCATCCACAGATGACTACTTATTTGCTTACGTTAAGGTAATAGGTTTCTGAAATCCTAGTGGGAATCGACAGTACTCGAAATTTATGTAGCTGAGGATCACCGATTTGGGGGTCGCTGTGCGCGCTGGAACTGCATGCATACGTTGTATGCGACTTGTAAAGAAGTGGATGGGTTCCATCTGGCTTGGTTTGCGTTCACCTTTTGTCTGTGTCTGTGTGTGCGAGTGTAGGGGAAAAAATATGCTTCTGGCCAAGCCTAGAAACTGATAGCTCAGTTCGCTAGCGGTAACCAGAATAACCCTGGGATTTACAGTTTCTCCTAAGAAGTAGCTTTTCATTGTGCTAATTTGAAAGAAAGTAATTGTTCTCTCAATTTAAAAAAAAGTTTGTTTTTTCTTAAAAAAATTGTAATGACAAGAAGTTCCCATTGTGGCTCAGCAGAAATGAATCTGACTAGCATCCATGAGGACGCAGGTTCAATCCCTGGCCTTGCTCAGTGGGTTTAAGGATCTGGCATTGCTGTGAGCTGTGGTGTAGGTCGCAGACATGGCTCGGATCTGACGCTACTGTGACTGTGGTGTAGGCTGGCGACTTCAGCTGCGATTCGACCCCTAGCCTGGGAACCTCCATATGCCACTGGTGTGCCCCTTAAAAAAAAAAAAAGAAAAAAAAGAAAAAGACCCCCCCCTCAAATGCAATAACATGTTAGATATATTTAAGCCATGAATGCTCGGCACGGTTTTTAGAAAACCGTAAAGGTGGAACATGATTTTAACCCTTCCTTTAATGAAAATGATTTCATTGAAGGATGGTCCGTTTGTTTCCACCTTTGCTAAAAGTAATTATGTTTGTGACTAAGCTCTTTTCCTGGGAGGTGGTGTTGGAGTCCACGCTTGGAACCTCAGCGAGAGAAAGTCTGGGAGCACTTCCTGTGCGACCAAGGGCTCAGGTTTTTCATTTGCAAAGTGAGAATAATATTTACCTTGAGTGAGGATGGAAGGAAAACAGTCTTCCAGCCCCCAGGGTTCTTGTCAGATGGAACACATCCAACAGGCAGCCTGTCCATCCTCCCGTGAATGGACTGTGTTGAACCACACCCAAAATCCGGTGCCTAAGCACCTAGAGTGCCTTGGAAAGTTCTGTAATAGTTTGTGGTGGGTCAGGGGTAACGGACCTGACTAGGAACCATGAGGACGCAGGTTCGATCCCTGGCCTCGCTCAGTGTGTTAAGGATCTGGCATTGCTGTGAGCTGTGGGGTAGGTCACAGACTTGGCTCGGATCCCAGGCTGCTGTGTCTGTGGCGTAGGCTGGCAGCTGCAGCTCCGATTGGACCCGTAGCCTGGGAACATCCATATGCTTCAGGAGCAGCCTTTAAAAAAAGCAAAAAAAAAAAAGGTTTATTAGTCATTTGTAGCTGTGGAAGGTGTCAGACGTCCCAAATAAGAGTGATCAGAGGCCTTTCCGTGCTTGTCAGTAAGCAGGTGATAGCAGTTTTTCCTAGAAGTTGGTCATTGTCATACTCCCTCCTTCTTGTTCATCATTGACGTGACAAGTGCCAGTTGCCCGCCTGCCCTGGGCCTCGTCCTCTCACCCTGAGCCGTGCCGACCAGTGCCCATGGCTCCGTCCTGGGGAGCAGGACAGGACTCTGAGCAGAGGAAGAGGAAGGGGCAGCCTCGGGACTGGCGAGTGCGGGTCCAGGGGCCCCTTGAGCAAGCAGCTCAGGCTGCTAGCTGGTGAGGCTCGCATGCAGGGACGTGTGGGTGCTCACCTCACCTCAATGGGTGACGCTAATATTGTCAGACATAAATCATTACCCGTCTCTTACTCAAAACGGCAGTAAAGAGAATTTTTATTATTTGAGGTGTTTATCAACTAAAAGTCTGTGTTCTGAATTCCCAGTGTAAAATGACACAGTGTTTATTACCCAAGGAGCGATTCAGAGTGTACACCTTAAAGCAGGCAGACACCCTCCTCCTGCCCTCCTCCTCCTAGTACAGGGTCGCTGCCCAGATCATCTTGTTTTTAGCTTTGGACTGCTGAAGAAAAAACCTGCACCCGTCCTCACCACGTCCTCATATATGTGGTCGTAAATGACGTCCTTGTAGGGCCACGTGGACCAGCCAGTTAGCGATTTCTGCAGCACGGTGGAAGGGTTTCTGATGCACAGAAGACTGCTGAACTGAAGGCTGGCCTTTGAGCATCACAGCGGCATTTAGTAAATACGTGCGGACTGCCATTGTCTGTAACCTGGTCTCCTGAGACTCTGATCATTTTTTTATAGCACATTCAGAGCTGTTTAGTTTTTCAGTGTCTCATCTGTTTATCATTGTGCTCAGTAAATATCTCCGCGCCATCTGTGTGCACAGGAAGCTCTGGTGTGGTGAGCAGAAGCAGACTCACTCAGGCCAGACCACTCACCCAAGGTGGCGGACTTTGCCCTCCTCTGATGAGCATCCAGGGAGTTGATTTAGATCCCTCGAGTCCGTAGAGTGGAGTGCTTGCCCAGAGAGCTGACTGTGCACAGCCAGTTCACTTCGCTGCATTTGCGAACAAGGCGGAAGCTGAAGAATCAGTCAGTAGACTGTTAGGTAGCTGAGTGGTGTGGAGAACTTTTTGTGCCCCAGTGCCACCTGCATTGCAGCCTTTGGTGGGGCCTGGGGACTTCAGCCTGTGTAAAAATGAATGTGTTTAAGGGCAGTAAGACTTAACACATCAATTTATGAATCTTACACCAAGGTAATTTCAGTGGGATTTTAGATAACTTGTGATGGGTTACTGACTCTCCAAGATAGGAATGTGTGCTATAGATATCCTTAAAATTTTCAACTTTAGTATAGACATGTTTAAGCATATGCAAAATTAGAGCGCTGACATGGTTTTTCAGAATAAAGACTTGGGTGAATTGTGTGCTCAGAATAGGTCGTCCCTGCCTGCCTGGGGTACCTACGCATGCCTCTTGGTTAGACGATCTCGTGGGGAAGGGTGAAGAAGCGTGGGAAGCAGACTTGTTTATGGGGATTGCGGTGCTGCAGAATGGCCTGCCTTTCCAGAGCGCTTCCGTTTTCCTTTGGGGAATATTCCTCCTTTAGGCTGGCCTGACTCACAGCAAGATAACATTTCCGGCAACTACAGCTGATGGTCTAGAGGCACAGAGTCACAGAATGGGGGACCCACCTGGTTCAACCATCCCAGCCCTGGCTGGACAGCATCACTGGAAGAGATGTCCAGGTTCCAGCTCCAGGGAGCCCGAGTGGGTGGTTCTGGAGTAAAGCCCAGAAACACTAACCTCTGAAGGCCCCGGGGCATTACCGCGCAGCTTGAGTACCCCGCTGAGCCTTACAGCAGGTGTGGTGGGTGCCCTTAGCAGGCTGACAGACGTCCCCTTTGCTCCTAGTGTTGAGGTTTATTGCGAATGCCTTTCCTGCATCAGTGCAGGTGGTCGTGGGGTCCTTTTCTGTGTCCGTGTGGGTGTGGTCTGTTCAATTGATTTTTGAGTGTTGAGCCAACCTTGCACTCCTGGGTGAATCTTACCTTGGTTGTATATGGTTCTTTTTTTGTGCTGCTGAATTTAGTTTGCTAGTATTTTGGTGAGGATTTTTTGTGCGTGTATGTTTATGAGAGTTATTCTTTTGTGACTTTCTTTTCTTTTTTGCTTTTTAGGACCACACCCACGGCATATGGAGGATCCCAGGCCAGGGGTCCAATCAGAGCTGTAACCGCCAGCCTACACCACAACCAGAGCAATGCCAGATCCGAGCCGTGTCTGTGACCTACACCACAGCTCACGGCAACACCAGATCCTTAACCCACTGAGCGAGCCCAGGGCTCGAACCTGCAACCTCATGGTTCCTGGTCGGGTTTGTTTTCGCTGAGCCACGATGGGGACTCCAGCTTTCTTTCCTTTGGATGTCCTTGTTTGCCTCTGTGTCAGGTAGTACAGTCCTCAGAGACTGCGTGGGGCAGACTGTTCCTCTGCTTCTGTTTTCTGGACAAGATTGTGTAAGATTAGTAGGCTGTCTGTCTTAATGTGAGAGAATCCATCTGGGCCTGGGTTTTTCTTTGTGGAAGGTTCTTAATATCCATTCACTGTCTTCTCAGATTCCCGGGTTTTCTCTTTCTTCTCAAATCAGTTCTGGTATCTTGCATCTTTTATGGAATTTGTCCCTTTCGCCTAAGTCGTCTGACTTACTGGTATGAAATGTTCAGAATAATACCCTTTTAGATTTCTTTAGTGCCAATTTTGATAATCCCTCTTTTAATTCTGATTTTGGTAATTTGTGTCATCTTTTTCCTTGATCATTGTCAGTTCAGTTTAAAGTGTTATCAGTTTGGTTGGTGTCAGAAATCCAGCTTTTGGTTTGATTGATTTTTCCCCTACTGTTTTTCTGTTTACTATGTCATTGCCTTTCACTGTGATCTTATTTCCTGCCTTTTATTTTGGGTTCGATTCCCCTCTTTTTTTAAAAAAAAGCTTCTTGAGATAACAGTTCATATTACTGATTTCAGATCTCTTTTATTCCTCATAGATCTTTAGTTACAACCCCTTGATTTTGATGCGTTGTATTTTCATTTTTATTCAGAGTATTTTTTTGTTCAGTTTTTATTCTTATTTTTATTTCTTCACCCTGTTGCTTAGGGAGGCAGCCCTGTCCCTGCAGAGCTTAGTGGTCTGTCTGCCAGCCAGTTGGGAAGGGGTGGCACTTGGGTGCCCTGCCCTCCCAGCCCCAGCTCCTCCTCCCCGCTGTCCCCCACAGTCCCTGTCAGCTGCATGAGCAGGACCTGCCTGGGCCTCCAGTAACTTTAGTTTCTGGAATTTCCTCATTATGTTTCTGAGATTTCTGGCTTGTCTGCTCTTGGTACAGACAGACCTGAGGCCAGAGGCCCGCGTGTGTGTGCATACACCTGCGGCCCGGCGGGAGGCAGGCTGGCCAGGGCTGTGTCCGCAGGGAGGGAGGGCACTGAGGCTTCACCCCAGCTTCAGCCCAGCGCCAGTGGGTGTTCGAATGGGAATCAGCAGTTTAAAACCACTGCTTATGCAGTCTGTCAGATTTTAGTAAGATGCTCACGAAATGGACCAGGCCCGTGGAGTGAGTCTGAAGTGTTTTTAAGGGGAAGCAGTATTTCACTGAATTAAACGGTGCTTGCCTTAATCATTGTAGACATCTTGAGTGGATACAGTAATTAAAGATCTTAGTTTTAAGTTTCAAAAATAGTACTGAAACCCAAATAACCTGTCACATGAGAAGTTCCCTTCGCGGCTCTGGTGAAATGGCAGGTTTGGTGGCCTTGCTTCTCGGTGGAATGCTGCCCGAGGCGGCCCCGCTGCGGGGAGGGACGCCTGCTTGCGCGGAGACTGACCAGCGTGCTGCCTTGTTGCTTTCAGCAGGGAGGGGAGAGCGATGGCTGTTTCCACCCGGAGGGCCAGCCTCAGCGGCTCCCTCCGTCCCCAGAAGTGAGACAGCAGCCTGCCCGCAAGGTGACGCTGACCAAGGGGGCCCTTCCGCAGCCCCAGCACCCACCGGTGGGGGCCCACGTGCACTCGGCCGGCCCTCCAGCCATCAAGAGCATCCAAGGGATTCACCCAGCCAAGAAGGTACCGCCTGTCCCCCGGCCTCCGGGGGCATGCAGCCTGAGGGCTGTCAGCCCTGAGCCGGGCGCACGGTGCGGGGGCAGCCGTTCCGAGCCCCCGTCCTTGCCCTGCTTTGAAAGCTCCCAAGCACTTTTCTTCTGACTTCTTTAATGTCATAGTTCTGGGGATCGCCTGCAAGCGAGGCTGCGGTTTACTGCTGGGCCCTGGGACCACCCTGCAGAAGCCCAGCCCGCTCTCCTTCCTCCTCTGCCCGCTGCTGTCGACACTCGCAGCCGAGGACCGCACCGGGGCCCCGCTTCCTCCTCAGAGCCCCTGTCTGCAGATGCGAAGCTTTGGGGCCAAGTACCCTGCGCAGGAGGGCAGCCCTCACCCTTCTCCGCCCTCCTTCCCGGCCCCTGGGTCCTTCTCTGAGCCCAGTCTGTAGCCTGCTGAGTTTACCTTCCCTGGGGTGTCCACCTCGCCCCGTTGTGTCCTGGAGCTGCCCTCCCCACCCCCCAGCCGCTAGTGCTGGGCTTCTTTGTAGCTTTCCCAGAACCTCCACCTTTCTCCCGGCAGTAAGGGCCCCTCTTGATGCAGACGGGGCTGCCCCTTGTCTGACGAGCTTAGGAGCTTACGTGAGGGGATCCCTAGAAAGCGCTGTGACCCGCTAGTTCATCCTGTCTGCTTCTGCTGCTGCTATTAAGTCGCAGTGTCGCCGTGAAGACTTGGTGTGTGCCGTCTCATCAGTGCTTAGGATGTGGGGCCAACAGCAGCACTGCATTTTTGCTGCAGAGTTGCATGCATCAATTAAGCACTTGAGTTTTTTCATTTTTAACTTCAGTTTACTCTCCTATAAAGTGAGGACAGTGACCTTTCCTGGTATTTGGGCTCTCATGAGAGTTTTATAAGATGCATGGTGCCCGGCTTGGAAGCCAACATTTGGTAAAGGGTGTTATTAATGTTCTAACTTCTTACGGTCAGAACATGAGAATAGTTATTTACTACTAGTTTCCAGCCAGTGTCACTTGCAGTTTCTGCCCTGTGTTCTCCTGTGTGACTTCTCTTGAAACATCCTTTTGCACTTTGAGAGCTCACCTCACGGGGGTAGTTGTGTCACCCGCAGTGGGATTTTGCAGAGTGCTGTAGGTTTCTCTGTTCCCTTCGTGCGGCAGCCTCTCCTGTGCTGAGCTTCCATTCTGATTTCCGTCTGCCTTCCTCTTGCCCTTTTCTGGGATGGAACAGGAGGTCATTTTTGTCCCTTTTGGGCAGAATTCCGGCAGGACATCTGGACAGCTTGGTGAGCCCAGGCCCTCCTGCGTTGGTGCTTTACTGCTGTCCTGATCTGGGAGGCACTGCTGCTTTCTAATTACCTGATTTAAAAAAACCAGAACGATCAGCTGTTTCCTCTTGTTTGAAAGATCCCAGAACAGGGCTACTGGAGCCTGGACGGCTTTAAAAACCGCTGGGGTCGAGGCCCACCTTAGGCCAGTGACGTGACTTCGGTGGGTGATGGGGGCACCCAGGGGTTCTAGTTTCGGTTTTGTTTTGAAAGCCCTCTGGAGAAGTGTAACCTGCAGTGGCGCCACCTCGGGGGGACCTTGCTGCACACTTGCCTTTTCCCCGTGCTGGCAAGGGCACATGCTCACGATGAGGGGCACACCGTGCCGTGGCTGGCAGTGCCTGGGAGGGGGCTGTGGGTGGCGCCATACACAACCCGCCAAGCCAGGCCATGCTGGTTTGAGTACGTGGGAGAACTTTGGGTTCTGGGACCAAAAGGGACTGGACCCACATCTCTGTTTCACAGCATGTTCCTGAACCACAGTGCTGCTGCTCCGTCTCCAGCGTGACGGAAGCACAGAGTGTGCCCCTGTATGCATGGCGCCGTGAAACGTCCTTTCTCTTCCATTTCTTTCACTCCAGTTTTCTGGGTCTCAGCAAGACAGTAAATCCTTTTCTGACAGTGGATAAAACCTGCAGGAAGCCCTGTAGCTCATGGTGTGTTATAATGGATTCTAACTTGCCTGCTCACTTCTCTATCTCAGTAGCTGTGGCAAAAGCCTAGAGCTTAAAACTTGAACGGTCACTTTTGTCGTTGCCAGGTAATCATGCACGGGAGAGGCCGAGGAATGGCGGGTGCCATGGGCCGGGGACGCCTGATGCCCAACAAGCAGAACTTGCGGGTGGTGGAGTGCAAGCCTCAGCCCTGCGTCGTGTCTGTTGAAGGGCTTTCTTCATCCACTACGGACGCCCAGCTGAAGAGCCTGCTCGTATCGGTGGGGCCCATCCAGGTGAGCCTCAGACCCTGTGGTGGCTTCATGTCACGTGGTGCTCTTCATGCTCATAAGAGTAAAGACAGACAGCTTACGTTGTGTGTACACTTAACTTCAGAGCTTTTTGTCTTAGAGTTAAGATAATTTGGAAATTTTCAGGTGCTCAGAAACTTTATGCAGCTAAACGAGTCATCTTGGAAAACCCTCCAGTACGCTGAGGTTCTTAGATGCTTCTGTACATACCGTGTTTTTGTTCCAGCACACTTTTGTGTAATAGTTTAAACATTTTAAAGTCTCGAGCCTTTTGACCTTGATTTCTAGAAACAGCCTCACATGTCACAGATGTGAGATAATAGGGACTCTGTTTTGGTCTCTTAATTTTAAAACTGGCTAATTCTAAATGCTTAAAGACCTCTGCTGAGCTGACTGCAAATGGGTCTCCAGTTGTGTTGTGAACAAAACTTTCCACGGAGTTCTGGATCGTTCCAGCTTCCAGAGCCCTGGAGGCAAACCAGCAGAGAAGTGGGTTGGCCTAGGCCCCTGGACAGCGTGTCTCTCGTCCCCACCTCCGGCCTCTCCCGCCAGCCCACGCCAAGTCGCAGCCAGCAGCAGCGCACCTCCGTCCCGCACTGGGAGCGTGTCTGAAGCGGGAGCTCTTTGGCAGCGTGGTTGATGCAGAGTGTTCGGTTTCTGAGGAACACGTGGACGGGTGCACACAGTGCTTTCTGTGATCCCCTGTGGCTTCATGAGTGAGTGGAAGCAGAGGTGACAGGCGTAGTTTTCAGTCTGTTTTCCAACTTCACCTCCTGTGGAGTGCTGACCAGAGGAAGGTGTAGATGAAGGCCCTTCCAAGACGGTTTTGTTATTGAGCTTCAGCTGTGGCTGCCGTCCTCCTTGGGTCATTCCCAGGGGGCTGGTGAGGGCTAGTCTTCGTTCCCTTGTAGCGCTGAAAGACTCCTGTTGGTGGTGGGCTGGGTTTCCCAGTAGTGGGAACAGCTTGTCAGCCCTCTGAGGCGTGAAGCTTACGTCCAGGCAGAGGGTTCTCGGACAGTCCGTCCTAGTGTGGATTGGTGTGCAGACACAACTGGCGCAAGAGAACCTGTTAAAACACGATTATTCTGAGCCAGGACTCAGACATGCTTGTTGAAAACGTGGGTGGGGGTCGTGTCACAGCTCTGCCGTGAGTCTAAAGGTGAAGCCTGGAGCCTGGTCCGTCCTCTGCTCCGATCTGTCCTCCGGGGAGTCTGTTCAGGCGGGAAGCGGTAGCCCTGTGCTTCCCACGCATGACCTGCTGGCGTCTGGGCTTTATTTCCTTCCGCGCACTCTTGAATGTGATTCTGTTTCAAGATCTGAGTGTGGGAGTTCCCGTCTCCGCTCAGCGGAAACGAATCCAACTAGGAACCACGAAGTTGCGGGTTCGATCCCTGACCTCGCTCAGTGGGTTGGGGATCCGGCGTTGCCGTGAACAGCAGTGTAGGTCGCAGATGCGGCTTAGATCCCGTGTTGCTGTGGCTGTGGTGTAGGCCGGTGGCTGTAGCTCCGATTAGACCCCTAGCCTGGGAACCTCCACATGCCACGGGTGCAGCCCTAAAATGACAAAAG
>PVHT021183644.1:2326567-2352223 GCA_004024745.2 Catagonus wagneri
CCCCCCCCCCCACGCACTACAGATTAGAGATCATTGTGTTAAAGTTGAGCAAAAACAATGTTGGGTGGCTTTTTTACTTTTTTGTCTTTTTAGGGCCGCACCCGTGGCATATGGAGGTTCCCAGGCTAGAGGTCGAATCGGAGCTGTAGCCGCTGGTCTTACACCTTAGTGACAGCAACGTCAGGTCCTTAACCCACTGAGCGAGGCCAGGGATCCAACCCGCCTTCATGGATCCTAGTCAGGTTCGTTACCATTAAGTCACAACAGGAACTCCTAGTCTTGGATGTTTAAGGGCCTTTTTTAATTAGAAGAAAGAGGAAGATAGGAAAATGAGAGCAGTGTTTTCTGAGTTACATTAGGTACACTTAAAACGGAGGAGTGTGAGGTCCCAGTGCCGCCTGCAAAAAGTCCCTGAAGGTGAATTTATTAGCACTTAGTAGGGCCTGTTGTCCACCTCAGAAGCAGAGCGGGCTCATTTCTTGCCAGTCTTAGTCCCATGGGATGGTTTGGAGGCGGACGTTACAGATTTTTAAATACTGCTTTCGCAAGATGCTAAGTTTCTTAATTGAAATATTTAAACAAACTGATATAACACGCTTCTGCTAGCACTAGATAGCTAAGGAACGGAATTGTTAAGTAAGCATTTTAAAAGATGCTTATAGCAAGAGTTCATTATGGTTTTACCGTAAATATACTTACTTGCAAGGGCTGGTCTCCTGGTTCCAGGGAGAGAAACATCTGCTCTGCTGGGCTGTGGCGCCACCTCGTGTTCACTCGGTGTGATAGCAGGTGGTGTGGCAGGGCGCTCGCTCCCCGCTGGCGGTGCCCGCCCCCAGACTCCTAAGCCTGTCCACAGAGTTCCTTTTAAAGACATTTCTCTGTGGACTCATTGACAGAATAAGGGGAAACGACAAGATTTTGTAGAAGGAGTCTTAACCAGAGGTCTGGCCAGAAAGGACACAGGAAACAGCACACGGCGTGTTGGAATTTCATTTTGCGGGAAGACTGGGCCCGCCTGGCGCTCGCTCGCGCTGACGTGGGAGGCGGCGGCGTCCTGCCCTCGGGGAAGGCCCTGACCCCTGCTGCGGCCCTGAGCACGCCGGCCTCCTGCTCCGACCGACGGCCAGCTCGGGGTGAGGGAGTGAGGGGGGTAGAGCTGCTGAGCCCCTTTGCTTAGTGACCCCCTGCCTGTCGGTGGGCTTCTGCCGGAGGCTGCTGTGAAGAAAGAATCGTACCCTCTAAAGAATGAAAGGCCCGGGTGACAGGCGCTCGTCTCCGTGCTGTGACCGTCCCACAGGTACAGAGGCGGCCACCGGCCGTGAGCAGCAGTAGCCGCTGACGCTTGGATTTGCCAGCACGAGCCCCGCGCCACACCGTGCACTTTGCTCCTTTGTCCAGCGACCACGGTCACTGCCACACTGAGCCCCAGTGAAGGGAGCGGCAGGGCGGCAGCAAGAGCTGGCTTTGGAGCGGAGGCCGCGGCCCAGTGGGCGGGCGGGTCTGGCTCTGCCTCCGCCTCTCGGGAACCGCCGGAGGGTGGTTCTCCCCTCGTTCCCGGGCCTCACCTGGAAGGGGCAGGGAAAGAAACCCCGAGGCCTCGGCCTGCAGTTGAGGCCAGCAGGGCCAACCCGCCCAGGGTGCCTAGGGGTCCTCTGGGACCCAGCCAGTCTGCCAGCTTCACGGAGCTGCAGTGCTGGTGGGGCCCGGGCACTTGGCAAGCCCTCATCCTGGGGCTCCCTGGGCGGCCCAGGGAAGGGGAGCCGCTTTGAGCAGGTGTGTAGGGTCGGTCACGTCAGAGCGTCTGGCCTTCTGTGAGGGTCAGGTGGACTGACGAGACCGCCTGGTTTTCCTTGCGCCTGGTCCTTGCTGACTGGGGTGAGCAGTTGAGTGGGTGAGGTGAGAAGGCTGGGGTGTCAGTGAAAGCCCTTCAGTCATCTTCAAGTTGAGGACATTCAGGAAAGAGAACATTAGGCACAGTCAGATGTAGGCTTTCCAGAAACTGTTGTCGGGAAAATAGAGGCCTGGCCACATGATCTGAAACCACAGAGGGGAAAATTGTTAATTGGAGGCTCCACACAAAGTTCTGCAAACACTGTTGTCAGTAAGCCCACACAAGACGAAGATGGAGCCTGGAAGAGGGGAGGCCTTCAGAGCAGAGAGATCAACGCTTACGCTGTGGGTGCGAGGAAGCCCGAGCCCTGGGGTTCAGGAAAAATACAGACTCGTTGTCCCAAGAGACCACACACGCTGCGAGCATAGGTGTAAGGGTGAACAGGCGTGGGAGGCATGTGGATGCCCGAGAAGCGGTGCGTGCTGGTGTTGCCTCTTCAGGGCCCAGCGACAGCTGGCGGGCCGCGTGCACTGTCCCCAGAAGGAGGGGCCCTGTGCTGTTCCGAGCGGGGACTGCAAGGCCAGAAAGAAGAGACAGGCGGGGACAGTCTGGCTGCTGCCCACAGGCCCTCGCCTGGGAGGAAGGGCGTTGCGCGGGTGCTTCATTGGCGCCCAGAGCCTCCCCGCAGGCTGCCCCCGCCTGGGGGGCTGCTCGGGTCTGGGTGGGCCCCGGGAGAGTCTGTTCCGATGCTGCAGAAAGGGGCTCTGAGCACCTTCACGTGTATTTAGAACAACTAGTATTGGTATTGTTTCTGGCTTTAGGTCCATTCCTTGGCGGGGCTGGGGTGGGGTGGGGTTTGACTGATTTTGTTTAGGACTGCAGAGTCAATTCCAACTCCCTGTAACATGCTCCTGCATGCGTGTACATGGACGCGCACACATGCTCTTTGTGGGAGAGGAGGGACTTTGCTGCTCTTTGTGGGAGAGGAGGGACTTTGCTGCTCTTTGAGGGAGAGGAGGGACTTTGCTGCTCTTTGTGGGAGAGGAGGGACTTTGCTGCTCTTTGTGGGAGAGGAGGGACTTTGCTAATGAGGGAAGGGAGACTGAGACCCTCAGCAGCAGGGACATTTCTCCGCAGTTGTAGGCTGTCACCGCTCTCGTTGCTGCTAACGCGGTGTCTGTGGCCGGCAGGTCAGATGGTCCTGAGTGCGACGGTGGGATAGAAACACGGGAGCCGCCACCAGCTAAAGGAGTTTGCACCTTGGCTTGTATTTATTGCTTGAAGTCGCGCGGTGCTCTCAGAGGTTGTCTGTCTGCAGGTGTCTGGTCTCTGAAAGCGAGAAGTCGGTGCGGTGGCGAGGGCGCCTGAGCTGTGTCCACGTGCTGCAGGCAGCGGGGAAGGGAAGCGCAGAGCTTCATTCCACAGTGTGAGATCAGCTGGAGGAAATAACAGCTAGACATGCTTTTTCTCAGAGGAAGAGTGTAGCATTTTCCAAATCCAGGTTCCATCTGTGAGTTGTAGAGTGTGGATAATCATTTGGTTTGGTTCTGTTTTCCTCGGCTGTGCCCACGGCATGTGGAAGTTCCCTGGCCGAGGGTTGAACCTGTGCCACGTTACGACAAGGCCAGGCCTTGACCCGCTGAGCCACAAGGGTTGTGACGTCCTCACAGACTCATGTTTCTTGTTTGTCTAGTTGAGCAGGAAGTTCAGGGCAGTTCTTCTGATTCTCGCTCTGAGAACTGCCACCGTGCTGGCAGCAGTGGGCCTGAAACTGCTGCAGTCTTGCTGGGCGCCACGCCTGCACCCTGGGCCCTCGAGCTCCACAGCCGTGTGGCCAGATGTCCAAGCTCCGGACAGTGAATCGGAAAGCGGGCCACGTGGGGACGCCCTGCCGCCTGAAGCGGGCGGTGCCTGGGCTTTGACGCCGGCTCTGCCCCACGTCCCCTCGGCCTCACCTGCCAACAGGAGGGCAGGCCTTTCTCTGCCTGCAGAGCTGGAGACCCTTCAGGGCTAAGGCCCGGAGTGCGCGCACGAGCTGGGGAGGCAGCTCAGAGGAGGAAGCGGGTCTCCATCCAGTGTTCCCGGTGCGGTTTCAGCCAGCACAGCCGGGTGCCCACGGGGTGGCCGGGAGAGAAGAACTCAAGACCAAGTTCCTGCGCTTGCTTGTCCCATAACTTAATGAGAAGTGAAAGCATCAAGAAGACTCTTTTGCTTCCGGTTTTTGTGTCTGAGAAGAGAGGGTCACTCTGGAATCAAGTGAACTGACCATGAAACCGGGCAGCCAGAGCGCGCCACCGCATAGTGTCCCCCCGGGCCCGGACTCTGGGCGCCGGTCTGTGTGTAAGCCGCGCTGTGGGGTGTAGAGACGGGGAACTGCTTATTTCTCTGTAAACACTGAAAAGCAACTTTTTGGAAAGTGGGTATTTTGTTTTAGAGCTCTCCTAGTCAGGCTCACTCATTGAACTTCTGTTCATTAAGATGGAGAGCACCTGGGAGTCGCGGCTCAGCGGTGACCAACCCCACGAGCATCCCTGAGGACAGGGGTTCGATCCCTGGCCTTGCTCAGCAGGTTAAGGACCTGGCGTTGCCGTGAGCTGTGGTGTGGGTCGCAGACGTGACTGTGGCTGTGGCGTAGGCCGGCAGCTGCAGCTCCAGTTGGACCCCTAGCCTGGGAATCTCCACACGCTTTCCTTGTAGGTCTTTGAACATATGCTTTAATGCGAATAGCCACATGTATAAACCCTTTGACAGGGTTGCGTGTGAACATCAATCCCCGTTCTGGCTGTCACACTGCACTGGGCAGGAGCCGATGCGGGGGACCGCCCCTACCACCCGGTCCTTGCTGCTCCCTCAGGCCGCGCCCGCGAGGCAGTGAGCCCCACGTGACACGCACGGCAGGTCTCTGAAGTGCCTGAGAAGGATAAGGTTCTGCAGGGCAAGAGTGGCCGGGAGTTCCGAGCTCTCCTCCGAGCCGCCCCTCCTAGATGCCAGGGTCCTGCAGCCCCCGGCCTCGGGGAAGCACGGGCCGCGCTCCTCCTCAGGGCCTTGTGAGGCCGGCGTCCTCTCGCCGTCCGGGCGTGAGGACCTCCACTTGATGGGTCCATCTTCATGAGCTCACCGGGTCTGGGCTGCAGAGAGCAGCCTCAGGAATGGTGGTTTCGACTCCTAAAGATTTAAGACGCCACTTGGTGCTCATAAAATGGGACCAAATTGTGCTGACGGCTGCTGTGGGCACCACTGGCCCTCACCCTGGCCCGGCGACGCGTAGCTGTGAAAATCTTCGTTTACCTAGTGGTAGTTAGGAGATAAGTACCCACCCTGAGCAGCGGTCTCCTCCTATGTATATAGTGAGCTTGGCTCTTTTTAAAAGTGTAGTGAGGGCCCCAAGGAAAGATGCCTGACGGGAAGACCCCGGACCAGAAAGGAGCTCTCCGAGGGTGCCCGCCACCGAGCCGCACAGAGCCGGCCGGCTGGCTGATGGGGCCGGCGAAGAGGAGGTCTCAGCACCGGGCTTGGAGGAGGCCAGTGCTGCTCTGTTGAGGTGTTGGTTTTGGATGGTTTATCTTGACTGATTGGTGAGGAAAATTGCCAGGGCGACAGAACCCAGTTCGTTTAGACATCTAAGGGTCAGCCTGGATGCGGTTTGTATTAAGCCTGTTGTGTAAATATGTGTCTAGACCTGTTGTCACGTCCTGCACCACCTGAGGCTAACGAATTTCCCCTTGTCTTCCCCAGAGCTTACAGATGCTGCCCCAGCAGCGGAAAGCCATAGCCAAGTTCAAGGAGCCAGCCCACGCGCTAGCCTTCCAGCAGAAGTTCCACAGGTAGCCATGGGCTCACGGTTACAGGGCGCAGTGGGAGGCGGGCGGGCCCCGCGACCACCTGCTGGGCTCTGCGCGTTCTCACGGGGTCACGCTGTCCTCACGGCGACCTTCTCCGTGGGCGGCGTGTTTACGGAGGAGCGTGTTGGCTGACCAGGGCCCGCCGTGCTGCCAGTGGCTTCTGCCCGGTGCGTTGCCTGCGGGTGAGAGTCGCCGTGACGTCCTGTTTGTTTGCGTTTCCACAGGCATATGATAGACTTGTCCCACATAAACGTGGCCTTGATCGTTGAGTGACCTGCCGCAGGAGAGGCTGGCCGTGATGCTGCACGTGCTGTGGGATTTCCTCGCGGAGGCTGCAGGCGCAGAGTCCCCACGCTCAGCCTCCGTCCGCAGCCCTGCGTGGCTGCTGTCTGAGCACCCAGCGGCCCGGTGTCGGTTCCAGAAGAGCTGAACTCGGGGCCGGGCCGACCGGAGCCGGCGCGAGATGCTCCACGTGCGCTGTCACCACCGAGAACCACGGTTTCGCTCCTTTTGTTTTCCCAGTGCTTACGATGCATGTAGACACTGTTCCTCGTGGCCCTGTGTGTGGCCGGCCGCGGCGACTCAGACTGAGGGGGACGCTGCCGTCACAGCCTCAGCATTTTCCGCAGCAGAGAACATTTGATAATGGTTGCGCTTATCTTCCGTGCAGGCCAGGCAAGCGTTTTCTCAGCCAGCTTCACTTGTGGCACCTTCTCAGAAAGCCCTCAAAGGCTCTTGCCAAAACGGAGGTGAAAGTTGGGGGTATGACGGGTAGTCGCGAATCCCAGAGAGCAGGGCTGTGGGTGGAGGGCAGCGGTGCCCGTTGTGTGGCAGATTCTGCTTCCTGTAAATATTCTAGAAGCGCCAGCTGTATGTCCCTAGTGCAGAGGGGCCGTCCCGCCCGGCCCCCCCCAGGAAGGCCGGGCAGGCGGGCGCCCCGCGGAGCAGGGGCCCATCCCCCCGCGGAGCCCTGTCCCCGCCGCAGCTCCTGGGCAAGGCACGGGAACGGCGCCCAGGGCAACAGACCCGCTTGGTGTTTCTTCTTTTTAGACACAGCCCCAAGTGGCGTATTGGTGTCACCGGCTCTGACACGTCTGTCGCATTCTCGGGAACCTGGTTATTGTTGCTGTGATCGGCTTCCTTTTTTGAAGGCCTTTTGAGCAGAGGCTGCGCCGTCCTTCACTGGACCCGAGAGCAAGGGGACGTGGGCACTGGTTGCCCGCACGGCGTGTGGTGTCGGGCGGCCGGGAGCCTGCTGCGGGCGCTCTGCCGGCCCCTCAGTGAGACGCTTCCTCCCCACACAGCCGTCTGTAGTCAGATCCATTCTGCAAATGCTGACAAAAGTGCCTTATTGTATTTCTGCTCATGATGGGGTTCCATTTTCTTGGACTTATTCTAACATGGGCCTGAGCTATTTGAACCAATGCTGCTGGGCGTACGCAGACTTTTTAGCTGTCTTTTATACCCGAGATTTCCGGTCAGCTTTCTTCCTGGAACTAAGGGACGTGGAAGTCTGTGCCCACGCACTGCCTCTGGCGGCCCAGCCAGCCCGGGCAGGAGCAGCACGGCCCTGAAGCAGGGCGCCCTCTGTCGCGGCTTCTGGTGGGAGCTGGGACCCGCCTCACGGGCACCTGTATGTTATGTTCACAGTTGACATTTTCTGTTGCTTTTTTAGATTAAGTTACAGGAACTAGAGGAGAGGATTTCAGACCCTGAGACTGTGTAGCGTTGAGCCCAGAGGGGCCCGTGAGCAAGGCTAGGTCTGGGAGGTGACGGTGGTCATGGTGGCTGCCCTTTAGAAGAGTTCGGTTCCAGGAAACACTAGGCACTCATAGAGCATGTTAGAGCACCCTTCCGCTGAGGGGCCTGGCCTCCGTGTTCTAGAAGGTCTCCCGACGGACCCTGGGCGGTGGTGGTGTGGCCGCCTGGCCTGGGGTGTCTTCATGCGCAGGTGCGGCAGGTGCGTTTACAGGGTCGGCGGTGCGGTGTCCTTGGCTCGGTCCCCAGAGAGCTGCGTTGAAGCGATGAGTTGGGGTGCCCGGCAAGCTCCGGTGAGGAGAGGCCCAGACTGCTTCCCCGAGCTGGGCCTGTCTTATCACCAGGACCTGGTGTCACAGATGGTGGCCGCTTCCTGCGGTAGTCGGAGGGCTTTGAAACCTGCAGGCCGTCTCTGAGAAGTAGCCACTTAGGCACACCGTTTTCTAGTTAGTGACAAGAAGCGAATCCCGTTGGGCCCCGCTGTTCGAGGCAGCCCTTGAGGTTCCTTGAAGGTCTGTTTTTGGCGCGGAGTCTGACACGGGCCCGGGACGTGTGTGTGCGCGCATGCGTGTGATGTCTGCACACACGCACAGCAAGCTTTTCCTGATAGAATGTTCTCGAGACCATCAGCCAGTTCGAGCCCAGCCTTTCGTGAGGCCCCGGTTAGAAAGGTCCCGCGGCCGCCCCCGGTGCAGACGGCTCGGGGCGCGGCCCGCTCGGCACCAGCCAGCCCGGAACGAGAGAAGCCGGACAGGGGAAGGAGCGGTTAGGAAGGTGGCCTCCGCTTCCGGTGCACTTCTCACAGTGGAGTAGCCCGCCGTAGGCTGCGCCCTCTGGGAAGATCTGTTGCAACCATTATCTTTGTTCTTTATTTATCATGCATTTAAAATGAGATGCAGAAGCATTTAACACACTGTGTAAATACGGACCTTTTAAAATTAAAATGTTATTGGACATGCTTTCAATTCAGCAACATCTTAGCTATTTGTTAGTTCTTTTGTGTTGTCTTATCGAAGTTTAATGGAAACAGTTCCATAACTGTTGATGTGTTTGTGTGTATATTCGATTTTTATAAAGACGGTAGTAAGCCAAGACGTTGACCCTGATCTGTGTATTCTTTGTCCACAAGTCCAAGAAGCCAGTCAGTATCATATATCTCACAAGGTCAGCACAGAGCAGTCATGTGGACCTGCGTTACTTTCCTTTCGCTTTATCCTGTTTTGACGTTATGCTGTAATAGAAGCTCACTTAGCTGCTACTTGACCTGCGCCTAATCTTGTGTTGCTGTCGGTTTGGCCACGCCTGTGAAATCCCTGCTACCGGTCCTCTAAGGAGGAGTGTCGCCTCTTTTTTCCAGAAGAAATGTTGAGGGTCGCCTTGTGGACGAGCGGCGTCCCCAGTGGGTGCCTGTGCCCGCTCCGCGGGGTTGGCCGGGTTGGGGCGGGGAGGGCTTCGCCACCACCGCTTCTGACGTGGGTCTTCTCACGGCTTGTAAAGGTCCTGGAAAAAGCGGTCGCGTGTGCTTGGTTCTGTTTCTGAATTGTGACAGGCCTCAGGTCCTGCACCCAGGGGGCCTGTTTTTACAAAAGCGTTTTGCTCCATTATGCAAGCAGGAGGCTGGGAGAGGGTGTGGAGAGTGAAGGGAAGGAAAGACGGACGTGGGGGAGAGAGGCAGGGGAAGGGGTGGGGACACGTGTCAGGAGCAGGCCTTCTTCTGACACGCTGGCCAGTAAGAGGGCCAGCCGTCCAGGCGCGAAGCGGGCGGGCACGCGCTGGTCTCGGTAGGTGTGTGGACGCCCTGGCGCAGGGCGCCGCCTCGGGCTCCTGGACCGCCGGCTCTCGCACCAGAGGAGGCCTGGCCGGCTCTGGAGGGTGGACGCGGCCCGAGGCCGGCTGGGTTTGGAGAAGCCGTCACCTCCTTTCTTTTTTTTCTTTTGGCTTATGGTTTTTGCTTTGTTCTGTTTGGTTTTTGTTTTTTATTTTTGAAAGTTCCTTGTTTAAATGAAGGTAAGCTCAGCGTGCTTGTGGACCATCGACTGATGGAGACCCTGTGGGGACAGTCAGGCCAGTAGAGGTCGTGTGCAGATGCCTGTCAGTGTCCTCAGGCCCTCTCGCCTGCCACGCGTGGCCGTGGCCGAGGCGGTCTGACTGCCGGACTGCAGGGACGTGGGAGGGCTCCAGACGCTCTTTTTCCCCCCGTCAGGTAGAGCTCAGGTAGAGCCGCCCTGTCCTGTCCCCCCTCTGCCCCCCACCCCCAAGCAGCTTTTTCTTTTTTGGAGGGGGGGGGCAGGGCGCTTGAAAGGTGTTGATTCTTTACAGGTTTTTAAGCGACAGTATTCTAAGAGGGGATTAACTGAGCAGGGGGGATTACAAAATAGGACCAGGAGACACCCCCCTCCACCTCCCAGTCAGTTAGAGGGAAAGCTGAGGTATTTCATTGTATTGAATGAGCATTTCAACTAACCTTTTCACCTGTTTTTAAAACTTGTGAATGACGTGTTATTTTGGACATTCATAAATATGAACTCTCCAAAGGCAGTTAGCCTTGACTTACTAGTAAATCCTAAGGATTTTATGTAAGGTTTTTTTGCAACCTGTTTAATTTTCCTCATTTAAAGTGCTCGTGGTTTTGTATCCTGGAACCAGACAAAACCTACTGATTCATATTGGATCCCAGGTATGCCTTTGGTGGGGAAGGGGCACTGCTGTGCACGCAACCCTCCCTTCCCAGAGAATGTTTAGAAAATCTTAACTCTGTCTGTACTCTGCCATGTTTTTTTTTTTTGGTAGGAAATCTTTTAATTCATTAACGTGGCCAGGTAGAACAAGTGTTTTTAGTGAGAAGTTGCTTTCCCTTTTACTTCTAGGTAACTGAAATGTAAAAGGTCTTCCTGTTGGTGTTTTGTTTTACTAATTTGGAAAGGTATGTAGAAAAATACAGGCCTTTTAAAAAGAAGCCTCATGCCCTTGAATTTTAATGTTGTCCACAGAGTGGACAAACAGATGTGCGGTTCTGATATATTCTGTACTTAGTAATTTAGTATGCTCTAGAAAGTAGCCCTCTTGACATTCTTCTAGCATGATTTTCTTTTAAACTATTTTTTGTTTTAGGGGCATTTGCACAGGGGCTGTTTAAATTGGGTGCCCTCTGCAGTACTGTCTTAGCGCATGTAATTTATGTTTTAAAGCAGCACACATTTATACTCTTGACTGAAGAGCATAATCATTTGTCCTTATAATTCAGCTTTGCTTTTCACAGGCATGGGACCCCGACTTGTTTCTCCTCTGTGAGGGTTTTAACTCTTAAGGCTTTAATTCCACTGTTTAATTTTCAGGTTCACCAGCAACACTGCCCGGACTCTGATTTTTTTCATTTTTGAGCTGGTTCTCTTTGCTGGGTTCTGAGTCCCGCCTGCTGCTTCCTGCTGAATGTCTGGGCCTCGTTTGCGGGGAACTCCTGCCCCCCGCCCCGGGGGTGCCCTGCCAAGCCTGGGAGGCACCCGCCTTCTTCTGCCCCCTTCCCTGGGTGTCCTTCTCTCCTCCCGCCTCTGCGCCCACGCCCGCGGCTTCTTCGTCTGGAGGCGGCGCTCCGCCCTGCTGGGCTCTGTCCAGTGTTAACGATAGACATGGTTACGTCTGAACCTTTGCTTTGGCAGGTTTTTACTCACCTTTGTTCCTCCAGGTCTTGGGCTGGCGAGAGCGACATCTGGATCCTGTGGCCCGCGGCTACTCACCTCCTCTGTTTTTCTCCCTCTACTTTGCAGGACCTCTTTTGCATGAGCTCAGTGTTAGTAGGCGCGCCTCTTCTTCCCCCGGAGGTGCTGGCCTGTTTGACCTTGTTCCACTCGCTCGCGTGGCCTGATCCTTCCTAACCCTAGGCGTGAGCCTGCGAGCTGGCCCGGGCTGCTCGAGGCCGAGTCTGGAGCTGTCGCAGTTGGTGGGGCGCGCGTTGGGGGTTCCGAAAGCGAGAGAGGACAGAACCGCTTTCCTCCGGGCTGGCTACTGCGTGTTTTCTGCCAAACACACTACACTTAATTTGCGAGAAATGGTGCTGCCTTGTTTTACCCCGTTTTTCACTTTGCTCTAATCACGGTGATGCTTTATCAGGAACATTTGTGAACAACACTTGTGACGTAGTTGGAAAAAATGTATTCTTGTGTGTACCGTTTGTGTGAGTCCATGCTGGAAAATGTGCCTTAAATCGTATTGTAATTTGGAAGATGTGTTAATAAAATACCTCCCAGTGTCCACCCGTGTTCTGTGGCTTTCATTTTCTCTCCCACCCGGCTTCAGTCCATCCTTCCCCTCACCCGCCTGGCCAGAGTCGGGGACCTCCCTCAGGACAGGGTCGTCCCAGGCCCCCAGCTCCGCCCCCCTGCTCAGCCTTGGCCTTGAGCAGGTGTCTAATTAATAATGGGTGTATTTGGAGGTCAGGGTGGCTGGACTCACGGTGCATGGTCTCAGGAGTCTGCCCTGGCCGAGCAGACGGTGTCACCGTGTGTTTTGTTTTGATGAAGGATCACAGATAATTTCTGGTTATTTAAAGGAAATCTGTGCTCCAACACTGAAATCATGACCGAAAGTGAAGAAAATCGGTCGCCACCGCCCTGTGCCTTCCAGTTTCCGTCTCGTGTGCGGGGCCCGAGAAGCCACGCGCGCCCACACTGTTGTGGCCACTTTCCGATTATGGCGCCCTAAGCCTTTTTCGTGTTGCTGCAGATTGCTACTGATTCATGGTCTGTTTTGAAAACATTTAAAAAGGAATTCCCCCCACACCCACCCGTAGAGGCGTCCGGCCCGGGCCCGGCCTGCAGGCGCGTGGGGTGCAGGTGGACAGCAGCTCAGGCTGCGTCCGCCACGCCTTCACCTCCCGAGACGCCCTTTCTCACCTGGAAGAAGGGGCTGGACTCGTGGCGGTGGCGTCCGCTGATGGCTGGCCTCCGGGAGCGGGCGGGCTGCCAGGAGCCAGGCTGGTACCTGGGGGAGCCAGCTGCCTCCTGACCAAAATGGGACTTTGCAGGCCACCCTTGTCTTAGCACTGCGCTCCGCGTGCTGAGAGCACTTGGGCCTTAGTCTGGCTTCAGTCACGACGGAAGAAGGCAGGCAAAGAGGCTGGTTTGGGGGAGTCGCAGATTAAGAAGGAAGTGAGGTGTCTGGCCAGCTTCTCTATCTGATTTATTGGGGCTTTTAAACCTTAATCAGAATCTGAAAATACACAGCGATTCCAGCCATGCCTTTGTTTTTCATTTTCAGCCACATTCCGGGCTAAGTCATTCTTTTCCTAGAACCTGGCCTCAGCGTGGATTGCTGAAGACGGACCCCAAGCGCTGGGAGACTCGGGCAGAGGCTGGGTTCCTGGGAACCTGGGAGCTTCCGGTGAATGGAGCTCCTGGAAAGGAGGTGGGGTCCCCCCACCGGGAGGTCTGTGTGTGCAGAGCCCTCGTTTGTCCTCCGAAGTGCGGCTCCCAATTCGGAGGGAGATTATTTATCGTCAAGTCGTGAAGGGCCTCCCCGGGGCGAGCGTGGTGCTTACAAGGCGTGGCTCTGAGGACAGCAAAACACAGAAACTAACCGTCTGCAGCCTGAGACCGAAGAAGGGAGGTGCTCAGCAACTTTGCAGCTTCGTGCTCAAAAATAGTATTTTCTGGAGTTCTCTGGTAGCTCAGTGGATTAGGGACCGTTGGTGTCACTGCCCTGGCTCTGGTCACTGGTGACACGGGCCGGGTCCCTGGCCCAGGAACCTCTGCGTGCTGCGGGCTCCACCAAAGATACAAACACTGGTAGCCTCTGGTGCTGCACCTGCAGCGTGGTCTGTACTGGGCGCGGACGGGGCCTCCTCACTTTTAGGTGAGATCCAAACTGGAATTAGGCGCCTTCGCCCAGGTCCCTACCTGTCCTGCATCCACACAGGCCTGGGTGATACAGGGGAGCAGGAGGATGCAGAGGGTGGGCCTGGGGGCACAGAGTCCCTGTCCCCTGTGGCCTGGGTGGTGGGCCAGACTGACCCCCACACAGGTGCCCAACAAGGGACTGGGGCCCGGGGAGAAGGAGACCAGAAGTTTGGAGAAGATTCCTCAGCCGGCCGAGCCACTGCCTGGATGGGACGGGCCCGGGGATTTGGGGCGGGGGGCGCCCAGGCTGCAGGGCCACCTGGACGGCCGTGCCCTGGTGCTTACGGCTTGATGCTTCCCCAAGCGAGAATGCGGGACCCCAGCCCCATCTCCTGGGCCCACAGGCCTGGAGAGGGCACTGGATTTGGGCCTCGCAGCTCGGGTTCCATGGTCTGCGCGACCAGGGCGCCGCTCTTTCCTTGGGGCTACTTGTCCGAATCCCCCCATCCTTGGAAGAACCCCAGGTGGGACTCTGCTTCCCACCCCCAACTGGGCTGCGGTCTCCCCCAGGGTCATACCCTCCCCAGGGTCACACCACCCCCGGGTCACCCCCCCAGGACACCCTCCCCCGGGGTCACCCCCCCCCAGGCTCATACCCTCCCCTGGGGTCACACCACCCCCGGGTTACAGCTTTCAGGGGCGGAAGGGGAAGCAACAGGCCCTGCCTCTCCCTGACTTGACCCTGGGAGGCTTATTTCTGCCCCGGGGGGTCTTTAGTGAACCTGGGGACTGGAGGTCACGGCCGGAAGGAGGGCTGCCCCCCGCCCCCCGGGCCTCGGGGAAGCTGGCAGGCAGCCTGTGGGGGCGAGGGCCCAGGTGTGTCCCTGGGGCTCGGGGGAGGCAGGGTCTGAGGTCCGAGGACCCACCTGGCAGAGGCTCAGGCTGGGGAGGCTGCGGCCCAGCGCCTGGAAAATGGCAGCAAAGTATTTTTAAACTCATGTCCTTGACCTAAAAAGGCTCCTTTTGAACTGAACACCTAGTCTTGGGGACCGACTCCGAGCACTACCTGTAAATAGCTCCAGGAGGCTGCGGGGCGGCGGGGGCCACGGCAGGCGTCCGGGACCCCGAGGTGGGGCCAGCGTGGGGGCCTCACCGGGTTGTTTTCCACTGCAGACCTGGGAGGAGATGAAACGGGGCCGGGCTCCTGTCCTGCCCCAAGTGACAGCGGCCGTGGGCATCTCGGCCGGGGAGTGAGGGACCACAGGGCAGAGGGTGGCCCGGCCTTCAGCTGCAGCAGGCCTGGATGCGGGGCAGGGTCTTAGCTCCCGAATAAAAGCTCAGTTCACTCTCCACGGTCAGCGTGTGCTCCTTACATCAACTAGGAAAGTGCAGAAAATGGAACCAATCTATGCATATCTAGAAAGGTGCTCACACCCCATCCCGAGCTGCACCTGTCTCGGTGGCCGAGACCCTCTGGGTGACCCCACCCCCGCCCACAACGTCACCTGACCTGACCTGTGACTCCGGGTGACCGTGCGTCTTTCCTGGGGCAGGGCAGTGCTCCTCAAAGGCCGGGCTGCCTCACTGTCCCTTTTGTTGTCCCCCCCAGCCCTCCAGAGGAGGGTCCCAGGAGCCGCACCCCTGGCCGGTCCTCAGCTCCGAACTGGCACAGCTGGGCCTGGACCAGGGTCCTCCACCCCGGGACCCTCGGCCCCAGTTCAGGGGGAGTTGGGGGGGGCGCGGCCCAGGGGCCCAGGGCGTCATTCCCTCCTGCAGCCCCACGCTCCCAGGCTGCGGTCTCCCCACGGTCACCTTTCTTTTTTCCTTTATTGGCCGCTTGTCTTTCAGAGCGCTGACCCAGGCCTGGGCTTCAACTGGGGGCCGTGGAGGGTGGGGAGGGGCTGCAGGACAGGGCCGGGGCTCCGTGCTGTGACCCCCCAGGAGGGGACGGCACTGCCACCCTAGCGGAGGGCCACGTCACTCCTTTCTGGGGGCTCACTGCTGTCTTCTGGAAGGTATGGTTGAGGTTTGGTGTTGATCCCCCCCAGTCCGTCCGGTCTCCGGGCGGGAGGCCTGGCTTTCCCGCCGTGACCGCCAGAGGGCGCGCGGACTCCACTCAGGGGAGCTGCTCCTTCGGCGGGGCCGCCCTCCAGTGGTGCTGGATCGCGGGTCGGATTCCGGGGAAGAGCCCAGGAGGCTGAACCAGGCGCAGGATGCCAGCCGGACCCCGCAAGGCCCCTGCCCACCCCTCTGCTGCCGGCCGCCGTCTGCGTTTGGCGCCTCTGCTGCCAGGGCCACAGCGAGGGGACAAGAGGCTGCCCGAAAGTCCTATCAAGACGTGGAGTGTCCGGCACCCTTGGGAGGGCATGCACCGTCCCGGTGGTGCCGGCAGCCTCCTGCTCCTGCCGGACTGGCTGGAGTGTGTCCACGGGAGCCGGCAGCGACGGGGCGCTAGACTCTGCGAGACCTGGCCGCAGGGCATGACTGTGTTCCCTGAGTGCCACCAAATAACGGCCCAGGGATGCACCTTGGGGCAGCGGGCGGGTCCAGCTCCACCTCGGTCTCTCGTGCGGCTGTGAATACACCCAGGCCCTTTCTGAAACAGCAAGGGTCAGCGCCCCACCGCCGCCCTGCACCCCCACACCCCCGGCCCCTGCTTTTCCGGACCTCGCGATCTGGTGTCTGATGACTGGGACAAGCAGGGCCGCCGGCCCGGGACCCGGGGCCTGAGGCCCCTTTCAAAGACAGTGGGTTTGTTTTGCCGCCTTTGGGTTGCAAGGCTTAGAAAGGGAAGCCTGCGGCCTCGCTGAGGTCTGGAGAAAGGGGATTCTCCGACTGGGCTGAGGCTTGGTGCCACCCCCCCCCCCGCCACCCAGGGGGTCACTTTCCCCTGGAGGCAAATGCACAGGCCCCCACCTGGGACAGGATTCCACCCAGGAGCCAGCTCTGTTGTACTGGGAAATGCTTTTCCTAGGATTTTTAACATAATATTTCTTATGGTCTGTATGTCTGTTTGTCTGTCATCTATCTACTTATCCATCTCTGCCTTTTAGGGCCGCGCCGGCATCATATGGAGGTTCCCAGGCTAGGGGTCGAATCGGAGTCACAGCTGCCAGCCTGCACCACAGCCACAGCCACGCCAGATCCGAACCACGTCTGTGATCTACTCTGTACCTCGCAGCAACGCCGGATCCTTAACCCACTGAGTGGGGCCAGGGATCAAACCCGTATCTTCACGGAAACTAGCTGGGTTCCTAACCCACTGAGCCACAACAGGAACTCCATTTTTCAGATATCTCGACCCTCCCATTTAAACCAGTCACCCCTTCTGGGAACATCTTGAAAGCCAAGGACACCCACCGAAAACACGGTCTTCACATAATTCCATGCCTCTTCCCCGTGGGCCCAGGGCTTGTTTACAGATTGTGAGTGTTGGTCAGTTTCTTCTTCATTTGAGAAAGTCAAGTGCAGTCCAGAAAAGCTAAGAAGGTCACGTCCGAAGGCAGGTTTCCTGCGTTCTCACTGGGGGCGGTTTTCCCCAGGCGGTCTCTCTCTGCAGTTTACGCTCCGCCTGCGACATCGCCGGGTCCTCCCGATCTGTTAGAGCAGCGAGGAGCAGGTGACCCACTCCGGTGGGGTCCCCAAAGGAAACGCGCCGCGGCCGCCCCCGCTGTGACCCGCCCCCTCCCCACCGAGGGCTGGGTTTCCCTAAGAGACCCTAACTTTGCCTATAAAGACCCAGAGAGCGTGTTTGGGGCTCTGCGGGCCTGCGGCTCGGATGCAGCAATTCAGCCTGGCCTGAGGAGTGAGCGGGCTCCCAGGACGCAGGCAAAGCAAGGAGCTGGGCTGAGGGGCTGGGGGGGGGGGGTGAGTGGGCTTGATTATTGGAGACAGAGTTATGAATTGTGTATAATTTTCACATGCAAAATATTATTCTTCTTTGTTCCTGTTGGGACTCAGTGGTAATAAACCTGACTTGTATCCATGAGGATGTGGATTTGATCCCTGGCCTTGCTCAGTGGGTTAAGGATCTGGTGTTGCCGTGAGCTGTGGTGTAGGTCATAGGCGCGGCTCGGATCTGGCGTGGCTGTGGCTGTGGTGTAAGCCAGAAGTTGTAGCTCCGATTAGACCCCTAGTCTGGGAACCTCCATATGCTACGAGTGCAGCAACCCCCCCCAAAAAGCAAAAAAAAAGAACAATCTGGGAGTTCCCTTCGTGACTCAGTGGTTAACGAATCTAAGAACCATGAGGTTGCAGGTTCGATCCCTGGCCTTGCTCAATGGGTTAAGGATCCGGCATTGTCGTGAGCTGTGGTGTAGGTTGCAGACGCGGCTTGGATCCCGCGTTGCTGTGGCTGTGGCGAAGACCGGCGGCTACAGCTCCTGTTAGACCCCTAGCCTGGGAACCTCCATATGCTGCAGGTGCGGCTCTAGATAAAAAAAGGCAAAAAAAGAACAATCTGTCAGCTGTTTTATTTACGATTCTTCTTTAGCTGTTTTATTTCCAACCATTTAAAGTGCAGAACCGCCATCTCAGCTGGTGTGCTGTGTACACAGCCAGGCTGTGGCCCGATTTGTCCCTGGGCGGCCATTTACCCGTAAGAAATCCTATGGAGGTCACTCCCTGGGCCTCTCGACCCCCTTGAGTGGACAGTTCGTTCACAAGGATGGACTTTCCTGCGTCCTCAGGGAAACCCAGATGCCCCCCACCCCCAGCTCTGGAGCTGGCTCACAGGGTGGCTGGCACTTTGTCGCTTTCTTGCCAAATCTTGCAGCCAGCCAGCATTCTTTACACCACCGCCCGGAATTTCCCATGGGCCAGGGAGGGTGGGGCTGCCCTCCCCCTCGCGGGGCGCTTCCTCGGGGGGGGGGGGGCTCCCTCAGTCCCACAGCCCGGCCATCCCCGCCCCCGCTGACAGTGCCGAGCCTGCCCTCTCAAGGAAAGGTTTCCTTTCACATTTTGGGGACAACCCGGTGCAAGAAAACGTGAACTGCAGATGACTGACGGGCCGGGCTAGGAACTCTGCCACAGAACAGACACTGCACCACATCTCTGTAACTTCTTTAATTACTCAAACAATAGAGCACAAGGATAACAGTTTCAAGTACATTCTGACACGCGTGTTTGACAGGACTAGAAATGCATTTAGTCACGAGGGAGGCCAGGGGCGCAGCGTGCGCGCCCTGGGCACGAACTCTGGCCCCGTCGACTCTGCAGATGGAGCGTGGGGCCCTCGTCCCGCGGGAGCTGCTGCACCTGCTGGACGGTGGTACTCGGCCTGACTAGGGGGACTCTGAAGCTGGAAAGGGTCCTAGGACTGGCAAGCTCGCGGCCAGGGCGCTGCCACCTCGCCCGGCCAGGAAGGGGCGCTGCCCGGCTGCACCGCTAGCTGGTCGGGTGGATCAGCCCGCCAGAGCTGCTGGTGTGCCCAGAGCTCCGGCCCTGACAGACTGGCACAGTCACCAGGACAGCAACCGCCGAGCTCAGCAGCGACTGTGACCATGAACCTGCTGACCACCTGGAAGACCAAGGAGAACCAGGCCGCTCCCGGCTGGAGGACAGCGCCCGCCCCAGCACTGTACATCAAGTCCCGGAAAAGCCACATCTCGCCAGACCCGCAGCACAGAAGCCACCAGGCAGCACAGCCCCGGCCTTAGCAGCAGCTCCTGCAGACCCTACCCGGGGGGAACGAGGCCGACCCGAGGCCGCCAGCTTCACTCCCACTCCCCTAAACCCAGGCCAGCCTCCAGAAGGGCTTAATGTGCTGAGTGGCTCTGGGGCCAAGCAGACACCTTCCCACAGTCCAGCCCGCAGAGGCCTTTGGGCCCAGAGCACAAAGTGTGACAATGGACATCAATAGCCAAAGACCCCAGAGTGACAGCCTAGGCCGGAGCCCCTCTCGGCTGAGCCTACAGCACAGCATCAGCACGAAGGACCTGGCTCCCTGGCCGCACCGACACGGGGCACTGGCCACAGGGCGCCCACGGAAGGAGGGCCACCACCAAGGGACAAAGGTCCTCGCCTCACAACCTCTCAAGACAGACAGCTCGGAGACGCCAGCACGGCCTGAGGCCCCGGCACCCTGAGGCTCTCGTGGGTGGGGCAGGAGGAGAGAGAAGGTCGGGATCCCCACACAGCAGGCAGGCGGCACCTGGCCCTCTCCTTGGGGACCCTCCTGAGAGGGGCACCCCGGGCCTTCAGAAGGCAGCTAAGGACCTCCTCTGCCCTCTGCACGAGGCCTGGGTACAGTGCATTCCGAGCCAGGCCGGCCGCGTGCAGGGGACAAAGTCGGCCAACGATGACACGGCCCTGGAGGAAGTCTTGGGTGACAGCCTCGGGCCACCTCCTCCAGGCCAGCCGGTGAGGCGGGGCTAGTTAAGCTGGGGCAGGTGGCACAGACTGGTCCCAGCACGGCCTGCCATCCTCTGAGTAGAGACTTGCACACAGTAAATACAAACGGAGCTGAGGTTTCTCCAGTGACGAAAACAAACAAGTTGATTTGGTTACCTACTTAAGTTGATCTGAATTCACAGTATAAGCAACACATCTAAATATAATACTGGGAACTCCTGTCAGCACCAGACTTCCACAGCAAGAAGCCAAAAAAGGAAAGAAAAGGGCTGCAACAGGAATTCTTCGTTATCATATACTAACCCAGTCTGTGCGTGGCACATTTTATTTCTATAAAACTATTACAAAATATTCAAAAATACATTTTAGTAAATTTACAGCAGTTATTTCTCAATTTATTAATGCAAAAACATCCTCTGTTTTTCTCTGTACAAACTAGTCTCCATCCTTGTGGGCTCACCACTATGTGCGCTTTTAAAAAATATTATTTTCTAATAAATTCTTTGAGGTTAAAAATAAGAGTTCTTCCAGTTTGTCCAAGAAAAAAAAAAAAGTGTGTGTGTGTGCATGTCTGAGAGTGTGTAACAGTCTTGACTTCCAAGAATGTGGCCAAAATGGTGATGACAAAGCAACATGAAACCAAGAAGACCATACAGGATACGGTTGTGACATGGGAAACTAGTTAAATTAAAATAATATATTTTCATATTTTACACTATTTCAAAAATGAAATGTAATTCAGTTAAGTATTGATCTCTCAAAAATCTAATTTACAATTCTGTGTATAAAAATATAATTTGTGGACCCCCATGAAGCATGTCTTAGTTTACACTTGCCAAAAAGCAGGAGCGTTGCAAAGGAGAATGGAGAGCACGGAGCTTTGCTTTCTGAAAGTCAGGACGAGGGACACGTAGAAAAATAGACTCTGAGCGGGTCGCTTGGGCTCACAAAATAATCTTTCCCCTGTGAGTACAGTTCACATGATAATAATAAATTACCCAAGAAACAAACTATTTAAGGCTCTTGAAGGTCCGGTTCATATTATTTAAAACATCTATTCATACCAAACAAATAAATAGCCAGGAGAGGTGAAAAAATAATAACCAAAATTAAACAAGAATCAAAAAATTCAAAAAATATATATATAAACTAAAGACGACAACAGAATTTCTCGGGGCCTTTGATTCCTTATAGTGTACTTTGGACTGTCCTACTTTATTATTATTATTATTATTATTATTATTAAAGTCTCATTTCGTGCGCTTTTTCCGTGTGTCGTTTGCGGTATCTCGCCCCTCCCCCCGCCCGCCCCGCCCCCTCCCGGTGCCCTCCCCGGCCCCCTGGCCTTCAGCTGGACTTGACCGCCATGCCGAGCGGGTGCATGGCCTCGCTGTCCAACAGCCAGGTGCCTATTTGGTAGAGCAGCTGCGAGTACCAGTGGACGCCCACGGCATCTGGGGCGTCGGCCACCCCCGGCGCACCCGGCGCGGGCGGGGGCACGCGGCCGCCGCCCCCTCCGTCGCCGTCCCCGCCGCGGTCCGTGCGCGCGGGCGCCAGCGCGGCCAGGAGCGCGTGCACCAGGCGGAAGGGCGCGAAGACCCAGTGCGCCCAGCTGTGGTCCTCTATGACCGCGTAGCACGACGCCAGCACCCGGTTGATGAGGATGGTGCCCTGCGCCGTCAGCGGCGCGTACGCGCCAGCGGCCTCCTCGCGCAGCGTCACGCTGTGCACGGCGGCCGGCAGGAGCCGGCGGCCCCCGCCGCGCTCGGCCACCACGTACACGTGCTGGCCCGGGCGCACGCGGCTGGCGAAGAGCGCCCGGCGTCCCGGCGCGCCCCCGGGCGGCCGCCCGGCGCCCGACAGCGCCTCGGGCTCCCAGGCGACCGAGTCGTTGTGCGGCGCGACAAAGAGCAGGTGCGCGGCGGTGAGCAGCAGCCGCTCGCGAGGCTCTCGCGTCTCGATCACGTAGAAGACCTTCTTGGCGCCGTCGTCGCGGTCCAGGAAGGTGAGGAAGTCGCTGTAGAGCAGCCGGCCCTCGTCGTCTGCCGCCAGCACGCGGTCCCCGGGGCGCAAGTCCTTCACCAGCTTGGTGCCGCCCTGCTCGAGGTGCACCGTGGCCGAGCCCGGGAAGCAGCCGCCCGATTTGGCCGCCACCGAGTTCTCTGCGGGGGAGGAGGAGGAAGAGGAGAGGAGACAGCGTGGTGAGTCCCGAGAGGAAGACACGAGTGGAAAGGGGGGCTCGCGCTTGGTGTCCCGCGCGCCCCGACGGAGGATGCGCGTGGCTCGGGGGAGGGATTCCGGGCTGGTCCAGCGCAGGCCTACCTCCACCTCCCCACCCCTCCCGGCCTCGGTGAGCGAATTCAGATGCAGACGCATTCCTTAACGACTCTCTTAGAACTGGGCTGGCGGTGACAAAGGTTGGCTGGCGTCTCCGGCGGGAGGCCGGTTACACTCCTTCTCTTCCGCCTGCCTCCCACCCCGCCCCCGGCTCAGCACACACCCAGCCTCGCCACGAATTCAGAGGGTATTTGCTCTCCACTTGGATTCCTCAGGAAGCCTCCTTGAGCTGCCCCGGGCGCCGGGGCGCACCCTCCCTTCCTCCCGCCTCCCGCCTCCCGCGCGGGGCGCGGCGGCCCCTCGTGCGCTCCGCGCCCGGGCTGCGCGGCCGGGACCCTCGCTCGCCCGCCCCCGGCGTCCAGCTGGGGCCTCGGTGGCGGCCTGCTGGGGTCGGAGGCGGGAAGGTGAAAAATAGCTGTAGTCGTTGTAGCAACTGGACAAACATTCCAGCGAACTGGCCGCGGTGTGAAAATCCGGGGCTTGCGTGGATTTTCTCATTAAAATCCAATAAAGGGCTCGGCATTGTCATTGTGATTTCAGCCACAAACGGGAGGCGCTCTCGGAAGAGGGGACACTTCTATTCCACTCTCCACCCCGTCCTCCGCCTTCTCGGCTGTCTCTCTCTCCAGCTCTCGGCCGCCCCCTCCCTGTTTGCTCAGGTGCGACGCCCCCGCCCCGGGCCATTCACACGCGGGCTCTCCAGAAGCCCGGGCCTCCCAAGCACTGTTTGCTCAGCCCGGCCTCCCTTCCAAGCACTCGACATGTGTATTTGAATTTTAAATGGCGGGGCCTGCTCCGGGCTCTGGAAGCGCCGGGTTCTCAAGGCCCCTTGCCTGCCCGCTTTCTCGGGCCTCTGTCGCTCTCTGAGGCCCACTGTTCCGAGGACAATAATCGGAGTCGGGCGGCGCGCAGGGGGCCGGGAGGAGGGGCGGAGACGTCCCCGTCTTCTTTGCATTCCAGTCTCCGGGATCACGCGTTTTGCAAATAGAGATCGCGAGAAAGAATCTTCCTGCTGGAATTACTGAGGGTTTTTAATCTTCTCATCGGTTTCTCCGGCATGAAGTGCGGGGCTGGCCTCTGGAGGCCCGCCGTGGCCGCCCGAAGGCGCCCGGGGCCCAGGCGAGCCCGAGGCCTCGAGTCGCACGACCCTGCTTGACACGCACCGCCCCGCGCCCGGCCCGTGTGCGCGGAATGCCAATGAGCGGCTCTGCGCGCCCGGCTCGGCTCCCCAGCGGCATGACCGATGCTCGTTTTCGAGGGGACCTCGAGGGACCCCCGCCAGGGGGACCCCGCAGACAGGTGGCCCGGAGGGGTCCGCGCTCCGCGCCTCTATTTAGAAGCCCCGCGCAGCGGGGGCGTGCGCCTTCCCGCCCTCCTTGCAGCCCAGACCTTAAGCCCAGCCCTTCTCCCCATCCTTCCACACCTTCTCTTTCTGTTGTGGCGAGAAGCCACTATTTTCCTTACCTCCAAAGTGTGCCCTGACACTTTGAAAGTGCTTTTCTACTAACGAATGCTTTTAAAATTACAGTTCAGGAGACAAACAGGCAAAACTGGGGGTAGGGAGGAGACGCAGCTCCTGGGAAATTCGTGAGCTGTCTTGCTAAATGCGCCAACTTATGCAGGGAGCTGGAGAGACCTGCATAAATGGAGCCGGGGCCTGTGTGCGCGCGTGCGCGCGCGTGCCTTCCTTCCGGAGCTGTTCCTCGCCCGCGACAGCGTGTGGCGTTGCAGGCTCAGGGAAGCCAGCGGCGCCGCGACGCGCAGCGCAGGGCGGCTGCTCCAGCTGCAGGCTTGACTTTCCTGGCCTTGCCTGCGGCTCAGGGCAGCCCAGCTGGTTCCTAATAAAGGCGGATGCTTCTGGGCTTGCGGCCTCCAGATGTTGGAAGCGGTAACTACTGGGTTTATTACCTCCCACCAGGCCTCTTCCCAAAGGCTGAGTGAAGTTAGTTGAGAATCCACAGGCGTTCAGTGGGGAGGGGAGTGGACGGGGGGCTTCTACCGTGGGCCGAACCTCCTGTGCGGGGCGGGGTGGTGGTGGGAGTGTGTGTGTGTGGGGGGTCGTTCTCAAGCCCTATTAGACAAAGGCGCTGGGCCGGAGCCGGCGACCCGGACAGGGTGCAGTCTCTCACTGGGAGTGCCCACCCCCATCTTTCTCGCTGTCTCTACCGCCTGCGGGGGCGGGGAGGGGGTCTCCGGAAACGGGTGGGGAAAGGCTCAGGAGGCCATCTGCCCTCTGCATCTGGGCTCAGAGGGCCCGGGCCTCTGTGGTCTCAAAGGTGGGGACAGTTCCCGGCTGCGGAAGGGGGACTCGCCTCGCAGGGCGTGTTCCCGCAACAGAAGACCGGTCATCACCCAATCCCCTCCCCGCCTGCCTCCCGCCCCCCCGTTTTTCTCCTTCCCTCGAGCGGGGCTGGGGGGCGTGGCCGGCGTGGGGGGGCGTGGCCGGCGCGCGGGCCCCGCCGACTCACCTGCTTTCACCGAGCAGTGGATGTGCGCTTTGGACTCGTAGTAGACCCAGTCGAAGCCGGCCTCCACCGCCAGGCGCGCCAGCATGCCGTACTTGCTGCGGTCGCGGTCCGACGTGGTGATGTCCACTGCGCGGCCTTCGTAATGCAGCGACTCCTCCGAGTGGTGGCCGTCCTCGTCCCAGCCCTCGGTCACGCGCAGCTTAACTCCGGGCCACTGGTTCATCACGGAGATGGCTAAGGCGTTCAGCTTGTCCTTGCATCTCTGTGGGGAGCAGGGGAGACCCAGCTGATGTTAACATCCGCGCCACCCCCTCGTGGGCCGCTCTGCCCCGGGCTGTGCCGAGCGGTCGGCCTGCGGGCCTGGCCCAGGGCCCTGCCCTTCTGGAGAGAGGGCGCGCGGGGAGGACGGAGCGGTGGCATCTGCAGGTGAGCTTGCCCTCTTGGAGGTGACCCCAGGGCCTCTCTCCAAATCTGAAATAGCAGAGCTCCTATGCCAGCCTGAGAAGCAGGTGAAATTTCTTTGAAACCAGTAAGCTGCATGTTTCCGGACAATGACGGTGGAACCCGCCAGGAGCACCCTAGGCTATGGCGGTCCTCCTCCAAGAAGCCCTCCACGACCCTGCCCTCTTCTGTGGCCCCATCTCCACACACCTGTGCAAGGCTCCACCTATCTCCCCGGCCTGAGAGAGGCCCAGGGCGCAACTTCGGCCCCGAAGAAAAATACACTATACTTAAAGAATTAAAAGCTTTGCCTTATCTCTGTGCCCTCCCTCCTGCCCTGTGCCTATCTGAGGTGAGAATTAAGCCATAGGTAGAGAGGGAGGTGGGAAGCTGATAGCAGCCTAAGGGGGGGGGGGGGCAGAAGTGAAAGGCAACCAGGTGAGTTATAATTTTGAATAAGGCTGGGGCCGGATGACAAACATTCTTTATCTGGACAGCCACATTCCTTTTCCCCGTGGAACTCTTTTCTCCTGGCTTTTCTGTGGTCTGATTGTGTCTCTTGTTTTCCTTAACCTGCTCCCCCCCTCCTTGTTTTCTTGGCCGGTGCAGAATGGTGTCCTGCAAGTTTGAAAGTTTGAAGAGCAAACTTAAGAGGCGGAGGGAGGGGCCGGGGTGGGGGATGGGGAGCCAAAGAGGCTTGGGGCCTCTGAGCTCTTGCCTTGGGGAGCCTCCTTCTGGAAGCCGCCCTTAGGGCCCCCCCGCCCCCCCCCCCGCCACCGCCCCCCCCCACCGTGCCC
>PVHT021183644.1:2360677-2444389 GCA_004024745.2 Catagonus wagneri
CTCCTCTGATCCAGCCCATCAGTTTTGTCGACTCCCCTTTCCCTCTTCCCAGATTGGTACCCACCGGGCCTGCAGCTGGCACTCTGGCCTCCCCAGCCCTCTGCGCCGCGGCCCGGACTCCAGCCTGGGTCGGGCTCTGATCTTACGCTCTCTTGCCCCTCGCCCCCGCCTGACTCCGACTCTGCTGTTACGCCATCTCTCTCCGTCCAATCGTCCACTCTCAGTTTCCTTCTGATTTTGCTGCAGCTCAGTCTGCCGTTATGGCTGCTGGCCGGGCCCCCTGAATCTGGAGGGACGCGGCCCTTCAGCCCCCCTCTCCTAACCCCAAGTGCCTCGTCTGACCCCGGACCTGGGGCAGAGTCCGTGGCTGCCCGCAGAGCCCCAGAGCGCAGAGGGCCCAGGAGGTCCGGGAAGAGCCCCGCCGGGGTGAACAGCGGCTGCTGGCTCCCTGCCGCCATGTCCAGCGGTGGCAGCGGCAGGAACAGCTGGGGGCAGGCCACCCAGCTCCGGCCGCCCTGGCACAGGGGCCGGTGGGCCCTGGTGTCCACGCAGGCTGGCACTTGCAGGGCAGCGCTTCTCAGCAGGGCAGAGGGGAGAAAGGCCCGCAGGGCGATGGGCAGGCTGGGTGCCCGGGCCGCGTGCTGCACCAAACCCGGGGCAGGACGGGCCTCTCCCAGGCCTCACCCGCCCTCTGAAGCTGCGGCGAGGATGACATCGAGGCCTCGTCCACCTCGAGGACCCGTGACACCGGTCCTTAGCTGAGGAGTGCCTGGTGGGCCCGAGCTCTGTGCACCTGCGGCCCGGGGGCCCCGCGTGTCTCCGGGGCGGGGGCGCGGGCTCTCGGTGGTCTGTCCTCAGCGGTGCTCGGAGCCGCCCTTGGGCTCCTGCCCTGGACTTCACTTCCTGGTCTCCTTTGCTCCGCGGCTGCTTCTCAGTCAGACCCGGCTGGATGCTGCCGGACGCCGACCTGCAGGACGGCCGCCGCGCTGACACCTGCACCCCAGCGCGAGGCGGGCAGGGCCGGGGGACTGCCCCTTCGGGGTTTGTGCCAACCCCTCTCTCCAGACTGTCCTCCGCTTCTGCAGAGGCAGTTGGGGGCTTGTCTAATGACGCCTTAGGTATGAGTGGCCCTTAGAAAGTGTCAAAGCGTTTCAGGGCCCTGGTCGGGGAAGCTGGGGCCAGCTTTGCGGGAAGAAGAGGGAGCAGGGCTGGGGGGACGGAGGCAGACCCAGCTCTTCTGCCCCCGACTCCTGATTGCTGTTCCCCGTCCCCCAGCTGCCTGGAGATTCTCCCCGGAGTCGCTGGTTCCTTTCCTCTGGACCTCGTTTCGAGGCGAGGTCCCGGGAGGGCCACTGCAGTGGACATGCAGAGCTGCTCAGCGTCCCCTGGGGCGTCCCTCACCACCTGCTGCTCCCCCTCCCGTGGGCCCGGATCCCTGGGGTGGGGCTGGGGCTGGGGCTGGGGAGGGAGACCTGGGCGGGATGGGTCCCCGCTCTCGGGTCACCCCTGTCCTCAGAGAAGCCTGTCCCATCTGAGTCCTGCTGCCGCGCTACCCGGAGCCCACGGAGCTTCCCGAGGTGGGACGCGTGTGTGTGTCTGACTCTTTCTTGGAGAGTAGGCACTGGGCGACGGGGGCAGTGAGTGTGTGCGTGTGTGCGTGTGTGCGTGTCCATGTGAGTGTGTGTGAGTGTGTGGGCTGAGAGTGTGCCAGTGTGTCCGTGTGAGTGTGTCTAGGTGGATGTCTGAGTGTGTGTGTGTGTGCTGAGAGTGTGTCCGTGTGGGTGTGAGTGTGTGCTGAGAGCGTGTGTGAGCCAGGAGGGTGGGGTTCTCCGAGGCCGAGGCCTGGAACCGGAGCTCACCCGTCCGCAGGGCTGGGTGCCCGGTCAGACGGAGCCCTGCCGCTGGGGGGTGGGCGCGTCTCCACCGCTTTGCCTGCTTCCTGCTCCCGCGGTGGCGGTGCAGTGGCGGTGGCAGTGGCGGGGGGAGCCCTGGCTGGCAGTCTCCGCCCTGCTGCTCTGAAGGAGGGTGGCTGCGACCCTTCTTGGCAGCCAGCGAAGCACTTACATCATCTGGGCAACTTCTGTGCAGACGTTTTCTTTTAAATAAAAACGGATGCGCTGCTGACATGCAGAAACGCAGAGGCCATTTCTCTGCGGGAGCCAGGTGGGCGCCGAGGCTCGGGGCAGGGTGCCTGGGGGAGCGTCCTCAGCCTCAGGGCGCCTGCGTCCCAGCAGCACCTCTGCGGCCCCGGGGCCGCCCTCTGCCGCCTCTGCGCCAGCCACCTGCCCACCCCAGACCACTATTTCCTGTTCGCTAAAGGGGCGCCGAGTTGAATGACGGCCTTCAATTCCGAGAGTCCACGACACTGACCTCGGAAGAGCCCGGGGGCTTGTCCGACAGTCACTCTGTGGCGGGAAGCGGAGACCCGAGCCCCTCACCGCCTTGCCACGGGCCCCCTTCCCCGCCGCCCTTGGCGTGTAGGTGTGTCCCCACCTTGGAGGTCTTGAACAGGGGCGTGGGCACAGCCCTCCAAGCTGCCAGCCGGGACCCAGACGCTCAGAGCCACGGGGCGGGGGGGGGGGGGGGGGGGGGGGCTGTGAGCACGCCCCGGGCCTGACACCACGAACACGAGCCGCTGGAACCCTAACAGTTCAACAGCCCCTGACTGGTAACTCTGGCTGGGGAGGAATTTCCTGGGAGATGAAGCCACACTCCGGGGGGCACCGTGGGGCCGGGCAGACGGGAATTGCTCTGTGGAATGCTTGCCAGGATGAGGGAGGGCGACTTCCCGGGGCCCGCATTTCTTGCCCAGGGGTGGGTACAGCACAGGGCCCTCGTTCACGGGGGTTCCCTCTGGGGTTTGTGAACGCCTCACTTAGAGAGCTCCGCTCAGCCGGAAGTTAAATCTCACCTCTAACTTTGGGTAATAATGTTGCTTATTCAGTGTTTATTACATATTTGCATTGTGCTTGGATAAAATTCAGTTAATCAATGTGAACAAATCTATCAAGCAGGCCCACTGTATGGGGGAGGAAAACGAGGCAGAGGGGTGAGATCTGTCTGAGCCCAGGGAGAAGACAGGACGGAAAAGTGTCAGAGGGTGGCCCTGCCCTGGGGGCATGTGCAGTGTCTCCGCCCATCTGGTGCCAGCACGCATGTGCTGCAGGGGGCTGTGCCCAAGGCCATGTAGCAGTGGGTAGTCAGCATGAGCTCAGTCTCCAAGCTCTGGGTTTTATACTCCTGAATCCCAGGAGAGACATTCAGCAGGGCTGCATTTCCAGCTGTGGACAGAAATCTGGATTTCAGGTCAGGCATGCTCAAGGACATCAGTTCTATGAATCCTTTAATGACTGATTTCTCAGATGACTCTGGAAAAGAGCAGAGCATGGAAGAAACATTTCAGCAAGAGCCGTCTCCCCTGGCTGGCTCCCCATGAGACATCTCTGATTGAGGATTTGGGACTTTGACCTGGGGAGCCACCGCTGATTCAGAATGATGGAGATTTTCAGACACAGGACTTCCAAAGCCCACCTCACCAACAGTCCTCTAATATTGCTACCTGGTGTTCTGTGCCCCCACATGACAGCAGGTGCGTCTCCAGGACTACGTCTCAGAGGGAGCAGCACCCAACTTTTTGTGTCCTCTGCCTGCAGGAGGAGAGCAGAAGTGGTCAGACACGGTGGTGGAGATGCTGCTCTCCTGCATTTCTGTCCCTTGTGTGTGGCTCTGTCAAGCTGTCCCTGTAGGATGCAAGGTCGGCCAGTGATCGAGCCCGCGAACTTCTCCGTCACTTTAGCTCTCGCTGTCTTTAGTGTCTGCCCTCGGGGTCAGCCGTGGCCTCTACTCCTCTGTAGAGTCTCTGTCTTCCTGCATCTCAGCCTGTGGCCCCTGGACCGTATCATGCCCTTGGCAGACAAGCCGACGGCCTCTGTGTCCTTGCTGACATGCAGATTTAACTTTGTGGGTTGCTGCTGGACTTTTATCGCTGGGGTTGCCGTTTGCATCCTCGCCATGTTTGCTCATTTCCAGAAGCGTCTCCAGGTGTGCGTTGTATTCATCCCTGTGAGCCCACGACTCCAGCTCCGAAGATGCTCAGTAAATATTTGCCCCGGACGGTGTTTCTTACTAATTAGCCAGTGGCACTGGTGATGTGCTGTGAAATGCACTTTGGCGGCTGCTGCTTAAAAAGTAGCCCAACTAACAAAGCAAGCAAACAAGAAAGAACAGGACTGAAACCTCAGATATCAAGTTCAGGGTGCAGGCAGCTTCTCTCCTGCGGGAGGGGGCTCTGGGGTCTTGGTGTGACCGCAGAGTTGGCCTCCGAGGGGCTGAGGGGGGAGTTTCCCCTCCTTCTTCAGCAGGTGGTCCTGTGCCTGGTGCATCCAGCCACCGGCAGGGCAGCCAAAGGACTTCGGGCTCGGGTCCGAGCCAAGGCCATTTCTCTGGAGCCAGTGGGACTGAGCTGGGGCTGGACCCTTTTGACGTCCTATCTTTGTGTGACCTTGGGCAAGCCCCCTCCCTCTCTGAGTATATTTCCCCATCTGTGAAATGGGACGAATGCCGTAGCTGTAGGGTTCGCTGAGTAAGTGATGGTGGCACTGCCCCAGCAGCCAGTGCTCTGCCCGGAACCAGAGAGGCTCAGCGTTCACACCAGCTGGTGCGGCTGCCAGATTCTTGTCTGGGGCCTGAGGCGTCAAGTAATTCAAGTGTCTTTCAGCAGAGTGGGCTATCCTGAAAAGGACATTGGATCGCAGTGAGCCGATTTAAATAAACTTACTTCCGGCTGAGGCTCCGTTCCCTGCCTCGTGCGTGTCACTTGCTCTCAAAACCCACCTCTTGGATCGTTGCGCTTAGTGGGACACCTTTCGCGGCGGCTCCCGCCCCGCGCTGTCCTCGTAGCGGTTCTGCCAGGACCGGAGGGCGTCTCAGAGGGCTCTCCCTTCTCATTTTCAAAGGGCGGGTGACCCCTGCAGCGGCACTCTGAGGCGGAGGCAGGTCCCAGGGGGTGTCTCCGTTTGACAGACGAGGAAGCCGAGGTCTCAGGAGACCGGATGACCTTGCCCAGAGCCACCTGTCCCGCCTCTGACTCTCGGCCCCCACCGTCAAATCAGGTGTCGAGTGGGTTTCGCTCGATCACTTTGGGCTCAGCTCTGTTAACCGTGATGCCTGAGCGGCCGGAGCGGCCCAGGGCCGTGGCCTCGCACCTGCCGTCCTGAATAATTTCCTTTTCCACGGAGAGAAGCTTCTTTTGCTTCCTGCACTGACTCGTGCCCGTGGGAGCTGGAATTCCCACCAGCAGTTGAGCTGCGGAGAAGGGGGTCTCGGGACGGGCGTCTTCCCCGAGACGGCTCCGGGCCGTTCGCTTCCAGGGCTGGGCAGCCCGCCGCCCGGAGGAGGTGGGGCGGGGAGGGCAGGGCGCCAAGAGAGACCCGAAGGCATGAGCTCGGGTCGGGCCCAGCGCTGCTCTCTGGGCCTTTGCAGCGTGAGCACGGCTCACCCCAAAGTACACAGAGCGACAGGCGGAATCCGAGCGCTCTGTTTGCGCAGCACGGGGACAAAGCCCGCCCTCCGGGGCCCGGCCCAGGCCCCGGCCCCGGCCCACCATGGTAACCGCGGCGGCCGGGCCATGGGAGCTGGCCAAGTATGTGCCCGCTCCTCCGCAAGCCCTCGTCTGCCCCAGCGGCCGGGATGTCGCCTGCGAGGGCCCTTTCTTCCCCCGACGTATTGATGCCCGGGTCTTGTGGGGCTTTGTTTGCCGGAGGACGGGTGGGGTGGGGGGCGTGGGGGGCGGGGGCCCTTCGTATCAGACCGGTCAGGAACGCTCCCCTCTGGTCCTTGAAACGCCGCCGCTGGAAGGCCGGGGGAGCCGTCCCCGCGGGACGCAGGCGTCGAGGCCCTCGGAAGCGAGTGAGAAGTCGCCTGCCGGGGGCGATTGATCGATCGGGCGGCATTTTGGTCCAGCCGTTGCGAAGGAAGCGGGCAGGCGGGGGACGCGACGCCAGGCGAGTCCAGGAAGGCGCAGCAACAGCTCTCAACTGTTCGGTCACCTAGTTCCCGTTCATTTGCCGTGTGTTTAAATGAGGACCGTGTCTTCATAATTCCTTGTCCAAATGAAAGCCACGGCCTAAGCTCGGTGTGCTGGAGCCCCGACTCACAGCTCCGAGTGCTGTGACAGGCCTGGCGTAATTCCGTCTGCCGGGGGGCAGGGGCGGGGGCAGGCGCGAGGCGCTTTGGGGACAAGCCTGGGAAGCCCCGGGGGTGGCCTCACATCCTATTCCCTCCACGTCCTTAGGCCGCATCCGGGGGAGTCCCTGAGTCTTCACGGTCTCTGTCCCCATCTGACATCACGTAGCCCAGTCTCTTTAACCAGTTACGCCCAAATCTGCTGGAATGTAAGTCCACCGGTCACCTTTCTTTATAGAAACAGTCGATTCTAATCAGCAATTGCTTTTGGACGATAGTTCAGTTCTGTGGTCGTCCTTGGCTGATGCGTCCTGCCGTCATCGGAGTGGCTCTGAGGCGGCAGCACGCGTGCCCGCCGTGGCGTCAGGGCCGGACGGTCCTCTCGCGCGTGCTTGGCTGCGGGGTGGTCAGGCAGGGCTCTCGTCCTCGCTCGATCCCCAGCCCCCCTGCAGAAATGTGCGCGGGCGTCTGCGTCTTCGGACACCCCGCTCCCTGCAGCACGTCATGCAGAGATGCCGTGCCCTGCGGTCTGCACGGAGGGAAGGGAGCTGGGGGGTGTGAGCGGCGACTTGAGGCTGAAGGTCTCCCCGGGACCCCTCGCCCACTGCTGCATCCGCGTCCAGAGGGGGCCCCTCCCTCCCCTGGTCTCGGTCGGGGGCTGTCAGATCCTCAACCCAGGACTCGTGGGTTTTCTGTTGTCTGATGGGACTTTATAGTTTCTCCAGCTGGAGGTTTAACTCTCTAGTCCGTCTTGTTTACTCAGAAATACCTGCCTTGGGAAGCTGGATCCAAGTGAGGCCTCTCTGTCCCCAACTCTCCTCCTAGGCCCTCGGGTGCCAAGCTCCGTACGGAGTACGGACAGTTGGTGCCTCGGAACAAGGCTTGTTGAAACAAGGTGTGACTGTCACCTCCTCTTTAGGGACCTTTAAAATCGTGATGATTTTCTTGAGTCTTTTTTTCCCTCTCTCTCTTAAAATGAGCTTTGTAGAAAAAAAAAAACCAAAACCACGAGATTTGCTCCTGGCACAAAGGTTTCTAAGATATTTGCTATGAAGAAATAAAGATACTATTGAAATATTTATAAATCTAAACAACCCCAGAAGCCACACACACAATTAGGCCTTTCAGCCTTCTATGCTGAAAGCCAGATAAACCGCCACTCAGAAGTGGAGCTGGCAAATCAAAACGCACCCGGGGCACTTAGACGGCCGCCGTAAAGAAGGCGCGGAATGTGGTCGAGAGAATTGTCTTTGCCTCTGAGCCACGCACCGTCCACAGACGTCCCAGGAACCCTCTGAGTTTCTGCCTCATCAAAAGAGAAAAAGAAATGGGATTGAAGTTGCAGAACTTTAGAAGGGAATGAGAAATCTGAGCCAGACCTTGAGTTTATAGGCAGGAGACTGAGCTTTTCTAGTTCGAGCACCTTGCTCCCACAAGGTTGATGGGCCGGCAAAGCCAGAACGGAGCGCACGCCCTCAGGTCAGGTCTCTGCTGTCACGTCACGCTCGTGCCGGGGACAGAGTGCCGCCTGTGAAGAGCCCAGGAATTCGGGGCCCACGCATCCTCTTCTCTTCGGGGTGCTGGAGACGCTGGCGGAACTCGCTCACCGGCTCAGCCCCTCGCAGTGTGTCCGAGCATCCGCTGACCGGCTCGCTTCACAGGCAGGCCGTTGACTTGGACGACGTCCCCAGACGTGCTGTGACGACCTTTGGCACAAGCAGAAGAACCAGTCCTGCCTCCCCCGCCCAGCGCTCAGTCCAGTGGGGAGATGTGATGGAAGAAATCACGAGAAGCATCGGTCCTGTCCCAGAGCCCAGGACAGGGGCGGGGAGCCCGGGCGAGGAAGCTGGGCAGTCTCACGCTTGCTTCTGCGCCCTCGGGGTTGGCCTTCATTTCTCAGCTGGGGGCACGCGCCGAGCGGGTGGTGCAAATCTGGGGACCCCTCGGTCAGGGGCCCGGCTGGGATCTCCAGTTTCCTTGGGGGAAGGTTTGTTTCCTGACCTCGAGCCCAGGGGAGCACGCTTCTTTATTGCTGCTCCGGGTTGACAGCAGGGCTCCCCCAGCCCCGCTTCCAGCCGTCGCCCTGCAGGAGAAGCCCTTCCTTGGGTCTGCATGGGGCCCAGCTCTTCTGTCTGTCACCGTGGCCCCCGGGGCCCATAAGCGGGTCCGACTTCCCCCGGGGCTGTGGCGACACCAGTTCACCAGAGTGAGGGTCGGCCTTTATTTTTTCGTGACGGTCACCGAGGACGTCTCTCTTCCTTTCCAGCGGTGCCCACCCCCCAAGGTGAGACGGGACCGCACCCAGCCCCATGGGGCCCGCCACGCACCCGGATGCCTCCCCCTGAGGCCGTCGTCCCGGGCAGGGCTGGAGGTGGCGCCTCCCCCAGCAGTGCTGACAGGTGCAAGAGTGAGCAGGTCCCCGGCCTCCGCCTGCCCACGCGGCCCAGGCGGGGCCTTGAGCAGTGGAGGCTGAAACAGGGCCTCAGCAGGTCGGCAGCGGCCCCCGGCCCCGCTCTGGGCACGCATCACTTGGGCACGCTCTGGGCGGCATCCAGGAGAGGCGACGGCCCGCTCAGGCCCGCCCTGCCCCCAGCACCCCCCACCCCGCCCCCAGTGCCAGCAGCACAGAGCCCTGCAGCGAGGAGGTCGCTGCGGCCTGGCGTGGAGACCCCTTCTCTGTCGCTGTGTCCTCCGGTGGCTCCTTGCTGGGTAGCTGTCCATGGTTCTGCAGGCTGCTGCCGCTGCCGGCTCTGCTCGCCGCTGCGAACCAGCCTCTGCTGAAGGGAGCTGGGGGCGCCCAGGCGGAGGCCGTGTTCGCCGTGTGAATTCAGATCTGGAACTGAGTCTGAGCGGAGGGCCTGAGGGAGGCGGGACTCGAGGGAGAGGCCGGCGACCGGACCTCTGAACTGCATGGCTGGTGGGGCGGGGGAGGGGGTGCTCCCCTGCCCGGGGTCCTGGCCCGGGGGCTGCAGCCCGTGCCTGCTGTGTGCGCAGGTGGCCAGGACGCGGTGCGAGGCGAACCCTGGCCGCGGAGCCGGGAGCCGAGACGAGGATACCGTCTCAAATGGGCTGCACTTCCTCACATCCCTCTGGGGTTCCAGGCACGGGGTGCGGGGGGGGGGAGGGGGGGCGGAGGGGACCCTCGCCCGGGCTGCCAGGCCCCGGGGGCTCTGTGCTGTGCCACTTTGGCTGCTGGCTTCGCTCGGAGTCACGGCCAAAGCAGCGCCCCAGAGAAGTGCTGCGTGTGCAGAGCTGAGCGGCAGCCGCTCCCGGCTTCTCGGAGCTCCTCCCGGGTCCGAAGGGACCTGCTGACACTTCATGGGGGAGGTGCTGACGTCCCATTTCTCAGAGGAGCAAACGGAGCCCGAGGCGAAGCCGGCTGCGTCCAGCCATGCGTCCCTTCTGCTGCCCAGACGGCCCCCGCACGCGCGCCCGGCTTGGGTGGTGATGCCGGCTCGCGGGGCCCCGTCCCCAGCCTGAAAGCCCAGGGTCAGCCCCCGTCAGGAGGCGGGACCGCCAGTGCTCTCATCCGCCTCGGACGGGTCAGACGTCCCGGCCCTCCCTGGCCCAGGATCGGGGACACCGCGAGGCAGTCCAGCAAGGCCTGCTCGGATCCACTCACTGCTCCCTTCCCGAGGCCGTCGTGTGCGGCAGCCCCGTTTATTTAGAGCACAGCCAGGGACCAGGAGGAGGGTTCAGAGGCCTCTGGGTCCCCAACTAGATGTCCCGGGTCTGCACCCGGGCCCCGAATGGCCTTCCAGACCCTCCCCCAGGGTCGGCCTGCTCTTGGAGCGTTTCTAACTCACCTGCTTGTCTGGCTTCACGCCTCTGGAGTCTCGGAGATAAAACATGCAAAGACGAGACAGATTCATAAGTCTGGCCTCGCCAGGGCCCAGGTGTCGATGAGGCGAGCGAAGGAATAGGCTGGAAAATAAGCAGCTGTGGACCGGGGGCAGGGCTCAGGACCGGGGTCAGGGAGCCTGGGTCAGAGCTCAAGACCAGGGTCGGGGTTCAGGACCGAGGGCAGGGCTCAGGATGGGGGGCAGGGCTCAGGACCGGGGGCAGGGCTCAGGGAGCTGGGTCAGGGCTCAGGATTGGGGTAAGGGCTCAGGGAACCAGAGTCAGGGTTCAAGATTGGAGTCAGGGCTCAGGACCAGCGTCAGGGTTCAGAACTGTGGTCAGGGAGCCTGGGTCAGAGCTCAAGACCGGGGTCAGGGCTCGGGACCGGGGCCAGATTCAGGGAGCTGGGCCGGAAATGCGCCTCCAGCCCGTGGGGAGGCAGCTGTGGTTTGGCCAGGATGTAAACGCCGTGGAGAAGTGACGCAGCCTTTTTCCACGTCCACCCAACGCGAGGACAGAGAAGCCGCCTCGCCGTGGTGTGAGGACTGGGTGCCCCGGACAGCTGCCCCCGCAGGCGGCCCCGGCGTCTCAGCCGAGCAGCGACCCTTCCCAGCCTGAGGGCAGACGGGCTTCAGAGGGAGGAGGGAGGCCCTGGGGGGCGCCCCTGCGACGGGTGGACCAGAGGCAGGTGGGCTCAGGCCTGGTGAGACTCGGGCCCCCGGGGTCCTGGGCAGCGGAAGTCTGTGCTCGTCGTGAGGGCACTTCGCCCAGTGACCGCTCGGCGTCCCCTCTCCCCGGCCCACTGCGGGGACCTTGCGGGCACAGCCACCTCAGCCCTGCTGACAACCGCTGGCAGCCCAAGGCTCCCCACCCCCAGCGGAGTCTCTCGGTCTGGGCCGTGGGCACTTGAGCACCCCCAGGGGCCGGGTGGTGGCACCTGGGCGTGGCCTCCCCTGGTGGAGAGCTGCTGCGGAGATGACCGGCGACCTGAGCCAGTGGAGCCTTTCTGCCCGCGGAGGTCACTGACACCCCCGCTTCCCCGAAGGGCCGGACGGTCCTGCTCAGCGGTGCTCCGGTCCCGTCCCCACATATCTGGGGACTCGTGCAGCTGGGAAATCTGGGGTGACGGAGGCCTGGTAGCTGGTGTCCTGAAGGCCTCAGGCTTTCCTCCGCCTGGTTTTCAGAAAAGCGCCATTCGCTAGATGGTCCTCGGCCACCGTGTCGGGGGCGGAGCGCTTGCGAGGCCGCCGGGCCCAGCTGCGGGGTTGGGGACAGTGCGTGGCGCCGGGCAGGTGGCGGGGCGCCCGCGAGCCCACGGTGAGAGTTGCCTGCAGATCTCCTAACTCCACGAGGCTTTGCTTTTAAAGAGCTGGTTGAGATATGATCCCCACGCCAAATAAACCGCCGTTTTCAGTGTCTAGGACATTGCGGGTGTGCGCGGCCACCACCGAGGTCAGTGTTAGAACACTTGCAGGACCTCACAGAAAGCCCTTAGCTGTGACGTTCCTGTCTCCCCCCCCGCCCCACCCCCACTCCAGCCTGAGGCTGGTCTCCTCTCGTCTCCATCAAAGTCCCTGCTCTGGACATTCAATGTCACGCAGGACGTAACGTGGAGCCTGTGTGACTGGCGTTTGCATGTAGCTTCATGCGTGTAAGGTTCATCCGTGTTGCAGCCCGTGTCTGTGCTCCCTTCGTTTTCACAGTCGCATCATCGGGACTGTATGAATAGAGCCCTTTAGCCTGCCCCTTCGTCCGGCCCCCTGCAGTATGCAGTCTGGGACTGTCAACTGCTGAAGTCACGTGGCACGTCACATACCCAGGACCAACTTGCTTTACAGCCGGAGGTTCTTACCTTTGGATCACCTTCGCCCACGTCAGCCCCGCTTCTGCATCTCTGCCCCTAGCGACCAAAACCTGTTTTCTACATCTGCGAGTTTGTGCTGTGTGCTGGAGCTTGCGCCTGTGAGTGAGGGTCCACGGCACGTGTCTGTCTCTGCCTGACTTATTTCACTCAGCATAATGCTTTCAAGGTCCAGCCATGTTGTTGCAAGTGGCAGGATTTCCTTCTTTGTTATGGCTGGAAAATATATGATATAATGCAACATCAAAATATAACGTTATAATGTATATGTCACCATTTCTTTGTCCATTCACCTGTCAGTGGACATCTGGGTGGTTTCTGTGTCTTTGCTGTTGCAAATAATGCTTCAGTGAACACAAGGGTGCAGACATCTTTCAGAGACAGTGGTTTTTCTTCGGATAAATACCCAGGCGTAGAGTTTCGGGGTCATACGGTAATTCTACTTTGATTCTTGGAGAAACCTCCGTACTGTCTTCCCCAGCGGCCGCACGGGTTTGCATCCCCCCAGCAGTGTACGAGGCCTCACTTTACGCCACGTCCTCCTCAACGCCTGTTCTCTCTCTTCTGTTTGGCGGTGGCCACCTTAACGGCTCGAGTTCACACCCCTCTGCAGTGCCGATTTGCATTGAGCCTGATGATCAGTGATGCTGAGCGCCTGTTCGCGTGCTTGCTGGCCATCTATATGCCTTCTTTGGAAAATGTGTGTTCAGGTCCTCTGTCCATTTTTTAAATCATGTTATTTGTCTGATACTGAGCTGTATGGATTCTTCATATATTTTGGACACTAACTCTTTATCGGGTATATGATTTGCAGACTTTTTTTTCATTCAGTGAGTTGCCTTTTTATTTGGTCGATGGCTTCCTGTGCAGAAGATTTTTAGGTGGATGTGGTCTCACTGGTTTATTTCCGCTTTTGCTGTCTTTGCTCTTGGTGTCAATTCCAAAAAAAAAAAATATCATTCCCAAGACCAGCATCAAGGCGCTTACTTACCCCCTATGTTTTCTTTGAGCGCTTTTAAGGTTTCAGGTCTTACATTCAAGCCTTTGATTCATTTTGAGTTGGTTTTTGTGAATGGTGTAAGGTAGTGCTTTAATTTCATTCTTTTGCCTGTAAGTATCCGGTTTTCCCAACACCACTTGTTGAAGAGGCTGTCCTCTGACCCCTGAGTATTCTCGGCTTTCTTGTCCAACATCACTTGGCCATATAGGCAGGGGTTTATTTCTGGGTGTGTTCTACTGTCTACATGTCTATTTTTATACCGTATCATACTGTTTTGATTACTATAGCTTTATAGTACAGTTTGAAATCAGGAAGTGTGGTGCCTCAAACTTTCCTCTCCTTTCTCAGAATTGCTTTGGCCATCTGGGATTTTTCTTGGTTTCCTACAAATTTTAGAATTACTTTTTCTACCTCTGTGAAAGTGCCGTTTGAAATCATAGACAGCTTTGGGTGGTGTAGACAGCTTAGCAGTACTAACCTGCTGATCCATGAGCCTGGGTCACCTTTCCCTTTACTTGTCATCTTCGGTTTCTTTCGTCAGAGTCTCACAGTTTTCAGTGTGCAGGTCTTTCACCTCCTTAGTTAAATTTATTCCTAGATATTGTATTCTACTTGATGAAATTGTAAGTAGGATTATTTTCTTAATTTCTCTTTTTTTTTCAAAATTCTTAATGGATTTTATTTCAATTATAGATGTACATAAATCATTACAAGTCAATTTGATAGATTTTGTGTCCCAAACCCACAGTGCTTCTCCCCACCCCCCAGATTGTCTTATTTGAAAAACCAAGGTTTTCCAAAGTCTGTGAGTCATTCTCTGCTCTGTAAAAAGGTTCATTGTGTCTCTTTAGTTTCCACATGTAAGCGGTAGCATTGGGTGTTGCTGTCTAATTGTCTGACTGGTTTCACTTCGCATGATAATTTCTAGGTCCATCCATGTTGCTATAAATGTTGGCAATTCGTTCCTTTTAATGGCTGAGTAATACTCCATTGTGTGCATGTACTATATCTTCTCTATCCACTCCTCTGTCGATGGGCATTTAGGTTGTTTCCATGACCTGGCTATTGCATAGAGTGCTGCAATGAACACTGGAGTACGTGTGTCTTTTCGAGTCATGGTTTCCTCTGGATGGATGCCCAGGAGTGGGACTGCTGGATCAAATGGTAATTCTATTTTGAGTTTTCTGAGGAATCTCCATACTGTTTTCCACAGTGGTTGCACCAATTTGCATTCCCACCAGTAGTGTAATAGGGATCCTTTTTCTCCACACCCTCTCCAGCACTTATTGTTTGTAGATTTTTTGATGATGGCCATTCTGGCCGGCGTAAGGTGGTACCTCATAGTGATTTTGATTTGCATTTCTCTAATAAGGAGCGATGTTGAACATCTTTTCATGTGTTTATTTGCCATCTGCATGTCTTCTTTGGAGAATTGTCTGCCTAGATCCTCTGCCCATCTTTTGATGGGGTTGTTTGTTTCTTTGTAATTAATTTCTCTTTCTGATAGTGCATTGTTAGTGTATAGAAATACAAGCAATTTTTGCACATTGGTTTCATATCCTGCAACTTTACTGAATTCATTAATTAGTTCTAATAGATTTTTTTTGTGGCGTCTATAGGATTTCCTCTGTATAATAATTTTCCTTTTTCCTTTCCAATATGGAGGCTTTAATTTCTTTTTCTTGCCCAACTGCTGTGGCTAGGACTTCCAGTGCTGTTTTGAATAGAAGTGGTGAGAGTGGGCATTCTTGTCTTGTTCCTGAGCTTAGAGTGAAAGCTCAGCTGGAAGCCTTTCACGGCTGAATATGATGCCAGCCGGGGGCGTGCCGCGTCCTGCCTTTCTCACGTTGAGCTGGGTTCCCTCCACGCCTGCCTGGTTGAGACTTTCTGTCTCTTGGCTGTTGTCAGCTGTGCTGCCGTGGCCCTTTGTGGACAGGTCTCTGCGTGGACAGGTGCGCCCAGGAGAAGCTCCCCCAGGGCCTGATTGGGGACCCGAGCAGGGGGGCCGGGGTTGAGGACTCGCTCAGAGGCCGGGAGGGGCGAGCTCCCGCTGTGGCCCAGGCCTGTGGTCGCGCTCGGGGTTACCCTCCCGAGGACTTACCCTCCAGTGTATCCTTCCCTGGACATAGGCAGTGAACATCTGAGCATCAGTGGAAAGCGGCGAAGTGATCACTCTGCACGGAATGGGCTCTTAGCTGGGATGGTCGTGACCTGGCTTAGCAACTGCCGATTGCACCGGAGAGCCTCTCGCTCTTCCCGCTGGGTACCGGGGGCTCACCAGCCAAGGGCTCTGAGTCCCTGTGTGTACGTGACTCTGGCTGCTTTAACCAAAAGGAGCCCGGTTACAGAGCCGGGTGTTTGCAGGGCCCTTGCCGGCGGATTATCCGCATGAGGGCTCTCCTTGGTTATGGGCAGTGGGGGCGGGGCTTCTCCAGCCTGGTGACAGGGACGGTCCATCCTCTGTTTCCTTGTTTTCTTTGTTTTTGCTTTTTAGGGCCGCACATGCGGCGTACGGAGGGTCCCAGGCTTGGGGTTGAATCAAAGTCGTAGTTGTGGCCGACACCACAGCCACAGCCACGCCAGATCTGAGCCACATCTGCGCCTTACACCACAGCTCACGGCAATGCTGGATCCTTAACCCAGCGAGCGCGGCCAGGGTCCAACCCACACCCTCAGGGAATCCTCGCTTCTGCTCAGTCACAGCGGGAAACCCCATTCCTCTGCTTTGCGAAGGGGCCTGTTTCGCCTCCCTTTGAGCCGGGTCTTGAAAAAGTCACGTCTCTGGGCCCTGTTTTCTTAACGGTAAAGAGGAAAGAGGTGCCTCCGCTACCGCACGGGTCTGTGCGGGGGCCGAGTCACGCACGGGGGTGGGTCAGCAGGGGGATCTTTGCAACTTGGCCGGAAAAGAGAACCAGGCGCAACAGGCCACTGGCGCTGCCGCTGCCGCTTTGATTGTCTGTGAGCAGCTTGTTTGTCTCTGATGTGTGTCACCTTGGCACACTCACGAGCACGGCCAGTACCCCACCCACCCGCCTTTTGTCTTCCTCAGGGGAGTGGATTTTGCTTCAAAGACAGTGTCCTGGGATTTCTAGTTGTCAGGAGGTGAGAGAGCAAATTATAGTCCCGGAAGGCCCAAAGGATACTTAGAACCGAATTGAGGAACCCGGTAGGAAACTAGAGGAACTTTGGTTGTTTGCTGAAGTGTTAGGCATGATAAAGGTTTAAAGTTCAATGAACCGGATTAGAAAAAATGTACTTTAAAGGACATAATTCCTTCAATGTTAAGCTGACGTCCCATGGGAATTTTCTTAAAACCCCAGCACCCCCTCCAGAGTGAACTTAGACAGCAACAGCTGGTGACCACAAAAACCCGGAAGTACAAAATGAGAGGGCCACACCTGCGGCATATGGAAGTTCCCAGCCTAGGGGTCCAACAGGATCTGCAGCCACTGGCCTTCGCCACAGCCAAGGCAATACTGGATCCGAGCCGCGTCTGCAACCTGCACCACAGCTCACAGCAACGCCGGATCCTTAACCCACCGAGCGAGGCCGGGGATTGAACCTGCGTCCTCATGGATATGTCTGCTTCATAACATGCTTAGCTGCAAAAAAAAAGCCCCTGAATAAGACATTTAACTCTTGAGATTGTACTAGAAAGGTGCGTGCTTCGTGTTGGTCTTAACAAACCACCGTGGCTTCTAGAGAGAGGACTTGTGGTTTTCCCGGGGGGAGGGGAGGCGGTGGGACGGACAGGCGAGGCGTGTGGGGTCAGCAGATGCAAAGGATCCGGTTAGAGTGATGAGCAGTGAGGTCCTGCTGTGCAGCACAGGGAACTCCGTCCGGGCTCTCAGGAGAGACCGTGATGGGAGATCGTGTGAGAGGCGGAACGCACGTGTGTGTCTGCCTGCGTCACTTTGCAGAAATCGGCACGACGTTGCAAAGAAACTGTGATTTTCAAAAACCCGCTCTTTCTTCGCAGAAGAGACCGGCTCTCTGTTGGGGAAGCCGCAGAAAGGGAGGTGACAGACTTGGAGTCTCAGTGTCACCAAGAAGCAGAGCAGCTCTCGGGCTGGCTCTGCGGCTAAGGTTTTAGGGTCAGACGCACAGTTCATTTCGCTGGAACCCGGGGAGCTGAGTTCTAAGGCGCGGTGTGGATGGGTCTCTACAAGCTTAGAGCAAGGATACTGGTGCCCGCAGAGTGGCTCAGACCCCCTCGGGGTCTTTGCTTACCGTGTCTAAAGGACAGTGATCCGAGCAAGCTATGCAAACATGCTAAGCCCGGTCGGTGGGGCTCAGAGACACTGACTCTGGAGAAGATTCCTGGGGAAAATTCCTGACCCCTGGGCCCGGAAGTCTGGGAAGGGCGGGGACTGTCAGGTGTTAAGCCGTCGCGCAAGGCCGGCTCTGCAGGCACCTGCTGTTAGCACAGCAGGACGGGTTCCATGACTGTATCTGTCCCTGCTGTCAAAGAGGAAATCTTATCTGCACTCGTTTACTAAATATACAAGGGCTGGGATTTCCACTTGGCAAATGCGCCTGCTTACCTGAAGGCTGCTTTCCCCTGAACTCAGATAAAGTTCACTGGCAACTTGCAGAGACAGACCGACTTCCAGCCCCCACGGTGTTCCGATCTGACTCGCACAGACTGAGTTCTGCTCCCTTGGCCCAGCTGCTCTGGTTGGAGGCTCAGGCGTCTGATGGAGTCTCCAGGCGACCTCTCCCCCAGGAGGCAGGATGGCCCTCCCCCGCAACCTGCAAATTCTGGTCCCTCTTTCCCTGCCGGGCTTGTAAAACTGGATGGTTACTGGAATTTGTGACCAGTTTCCCCCTTAGAGGTCACAGACTCTTTAAGTGCATTTTATATGCATGTGCCTTTCAGCCAAGTTCAGGTAGGTTCTATTTTAAGTAGAGCTGAGATAAATAACCCAGCTTTGTAAACCACACCCGTTTTCAGGTTTATTTGCTCTTGGAGAAGACTGGCTACAAGGTGCCTTTATTTTTTAAAATATTTTTATTATTTTTTTTTAAGGCAGCACCTGTGGCATATGGAAGTTCCCAGGTTTGGGGTTGAATCAGGGCTGCAGCTGAGGCCTGCACCACAGCCACAGCAAGGCAGGGTCTGGGCCACATCTGCGACCCTCGCCACTGCTTGTGACCATGCTGGATCCTTAACCCCCAGGGATCGAACCCGAATCTGCATGGATACTGGTCAGGCTCTTAACCCACTGAGCCACAGTGGGAACTCCACAAGGCGCCTTTAAGCACTTAGATCCTCAAGTGCGTTTTGCTTGAGTCTGTTACCTCGCCTAGGCCTCAAAACAAGGTGTGACACACCCACACGTGTACACACATGCGTGTACACACCCACCAGCAAACGCCTACTGAGGAAAAGCAGCGCCCAGGACTACATACATCTCGGGGAAAGCTCTGCCTGCAGGGCTGTCACCCGGAGAGCCGAGCGCTCACGGCGTCTGACTTACTGGGCAGCCCTTCCCGCCGGCTGGATTTGCCGGCTACCATCTCCGGTTGTTGTGAAAGGTGAAATTCACCTGCAGACGACAAGCGCTGGTCACTTCCGAGGACCTCCAGAGGAAGTGTGGCGGCTTCTGAGCTGTGCTTTGTGGACATACAGTGGGCGCAGGGCGGGGCGGGGCCCACGGCTGCAGGAGCCCCGGCCCTGTGTCCCAAAGCCAAGGCCCAGTTTTGTTACCCGCCTTTGTCCACGTGGCGCCGTCCCTACTCGCTGCTGGGATCCTGGGAACTGAGGGATGGGACAGGCACTGTGTGATGACTCGTCGCCCCAGCGTCATTCTTGGTCTCCCTGGGACCACGCCCATGTTGAAGTTTTCCGCCCTTCCTGACTGAGTCCCGCATAAAATGATGTCACCTTCAGTCTTTGTCAGGTCAGATCTGCACGCCGGCTTCTGGGTGAAATTACTTCCGATTTTTGCCTGCTTGGCCTTGGGGACCATTCCTAGCTCTGGGGACCAGGCCCCACCCTGGGCTGTGGGGTTTGTGATGTGCCGTCTCCCCGGCTTTGCCAACAAGGGGTGTGGTGGAGGCAGGCCGGGCCCGGAGCCTCTGGGCCCCTGCACCCCGCTCGGCCCTGCGGGTGTCCCTGTGCGCCCTGGCTGAGCCGCGCCTCCTCTGCAGAGGCCGATTTGTGCTCAAAACACTGTTTTGCTTGTGTGTTTGGATGAGGATTCAAACTGCTGGTTTTCACTCTTTCACCTCTAAGGCCAGCTGTTCGTGGCCACCCCGGGACGGGACGGGCCAGGCCCGGAGGCCCCCCCCCGCCACGGAGGCGCCAGCCCGGCAGCCGAGACCCCGCAGCATCTCCACTGGCGCAGCCCCGTTCTTGGCGAGAAAGAGCCTTTCCTTTTATTCCCTGAAGAACTTCACCTTGAAAGTGAACGAGTGAGTTCCCATCCGGATTTCTATCTCTGATCTGCACCGTCTCGGCTGTGATGACAATTGGCCAAGAACAATTTATTACCAACATTTCTGTCTCCGTTCCACTTTCCATTTTGATATTAAATGATCTGCAGTAAAAGGGGAGAAATTATGGCCTGGGGGCCTTTCCCTCCCCCTTCTCCTTGTGCGTTCGCGCGGCTGGGGACACTGTCCCTGCTGGCAGATGACGAGCCACTTCCTTCCCCAGCAGCGAGCGTTTGCCGAGGGCCGCTCCCATCGCCCGGGGTAGGCAAGCAGGCTGCGTGGACAGAGTACAGGCTCGCTGTTCGGGCCGCACGGATCTTCCGTTCCCACGCCAGGAGCAGAGGCAGCGGGTGGGCCGGGTGGCGATGCCGCCGGAGGAGGAGGGTCCCCTGGGGGCCGGGGGCTGAGGACAGGGGTCCAGGACCCACTGGAAGCCTGGATCTCCGCCTTCAGCCCCAGGCCCTGGCCCTCAGCTTGTGCTCAGTAAGTGTCAGTGGTTCGAGGGTGCGGACAGAGGCTGTCACGCCCGCTACGTGGCGGTAGGGGCCCCGAGGGCGGGTGGAACTCAGTCAGCAGCACCGCGGTGGGTTTGCCAGGAAAGGAAACGGGGCGGGCAGGTTGCTGTGGAGAAGGTGGGGCCGGGGCCGGGTGCAGAGCGGCAGAGACCCGTGGGCTCGGCGGGAAGCCCCTGCCTGGGCCTCAGCCGCTCTGCTGTCCTCCCCCCGCCCGTGCAGGCCCCCACTCCTCAACTCAGGAGAAGGGTCGGTGTCAAGGATCAGAACCGGCCCAGCAGCGTGGCGTGGGGTCACCGTCTGAGCGGCAGCGGCCACATGTGACAAGGTGACTGCCAGGCGTGGGCCGGAGGCTTTCCCAGGAGACCCGGCCGCTGGTGGCTCCTGGGCGTTCCCCCGCATGCTCCCGCTTCCTGCTGTCCCCTCTGGTCCCCGGCAGTCGTCGGCCCCCACTGGGCTCGGCCACCAGGACGAGGAACGCGCTGGCGGCTCACCCGGTGGCTTGGGCCCCGCGTGGGGAGGAGCGAGACGTGGGCCCAAGTCCCCGCCGCACGCCCTGCGCTGGCCGTGGCGCCCCCGCACCACCTCCGTGACAGCTCTGGGCTGGCCTGGCCGCCCGCCCCGGCCCAGGCGCCCCGTCAATGATTAACCGTGTCGGCGGCGTCCCTGCCCAGCTCCGGGGCCACCTCCCGCACCTGCTCCTGGGCTGGGGCGGGAGCGTCGGGGAGACACAGCGCCCGCCCGGAGGGACGCGAGCTGGGCCCACTCCGCTTTCTCCGCCTCGTGTCTGAGAACCTCTGAAGGGAGCGCTCGGCTCGGCCCACCTGCCTTTCCGGTACTCACCCCTGGCAGAGGCTCCCCGTCTTGTGAGAAGATCAAATAAGTGAACGTCAAAAACTCCTCAGCCCAGGGCCTTGCACGTTAGTGAGCTCGGTGGGAATTAGTTATGATTCTTCAGTCCTTAAAGCAACTCTGAAGCGCTTTTATTTGTAAATGAAAATGTTTTTAAGTTTTTGGTTGCACTTGCAGCACGTGGATGTCCCCAGGCCAGGGCTCGAACCTGTGCCCCAGCAGTGAGCAGGGCCGCTGCGCTGACGGTGCCGGATCCTTAGCGTGCTGCGCCATGAGAGAGCTCCCGGAGTAGCTTCTAGCGCCTTTAGTTTGGAGATGAGGACAGCGAGGCTCAGGGAGGTGAAGGGATTTACGGAAGGTCCCACGGCGGAGGGGGGCTCTGAATCAGGGTCCCTGACGCTCCGTGTCGGTCCTGCTTCCAGGCTCCTCCACGGACTCTCCAGCCCAGCCTCTTTCCAGCAGCAGCGCTGTGCTCCTTGTCCCCCCAGCCCTGGGACCCCCGATTTGTGGTTTAGAGTCTGTGCTTCTGATTCTGAGTGTGCGTCCCTTCCTTCTGCCGGCCCGGCTTCCTCCTGGGTGAACCAGGAGTGATGGCAGGGCCGTCCCTGGGTCACTAAATGCTGACAGGACAGCAGCCACAAAGGAGGGACTCCAGGCTGAAGATGACCATGGGCTTGCTGGCACCTCCCCGTAGGCGCCCACGATGGGGGTGCTCCAGGGACCGCAGAGAATGTGAAGGCTCCCCCCGCCCCGGGCAGCACTGCCCACCGAAGTCTAACGCGATCCGTGCGCCCCCCAGGGGCAGCGCGAGCCCATCCGAGACCTGGAGCCTGGGGGCCGCGGCTGAGGAGGGCTCCCCCGCTCCAAGGACGGGGACGGATTCAGGACCAGGAGACGGCGTTTCGAATGACCTCATTGTGCTACCAACTTTCAGTCCCCAAAGGCAAAGCTGACGTCAGCTCATATTTGCAATCATTTTTCCTCTTTCCTGCAGAACGGCCCCGGCTGCTGGGACAGCATTTGGCAGCCAGCCGCGTCGCGGGCTTGCCAGCACAGTCCATCCCAGAGATATTTCTCGGGCGCCCACCGAGGGGGCAGCGAGGACTTGGCTTTCGGCAAGGACCCCTCCCCGCTGCCCGGGTGATCCTGGTGGGTGCGGGGCCTCTCCAGCCCCGGGTCTGAGGGGTCCCTGGGGTGCTGCTCCCCCGAAGACCTGGAGAAGCCGCTCAGAGCTGGGGCTCCGGCAACGCGGCCAGGCAACCTGGGAGGAGGCGGGCAGGGCCGGGGAGGGAGGCACAGGGCCGCCGCAGGCGGAGACGGCAGAGCTCTGCGTCCTCCTCTGGCCAGAAGGGGCGCGGCAGAGAGGCCAGCTGCAATGGCGGCGGGGCCGTGTCGCCTTGACGGGCACATGTTCTCTGAAACTCGTCCCCTTTGGTAAGTGCGTTTCCTCTGCCGGGCGGTGCCGCCAGAGCGCCCCTCTGCGGGTCGGAGCAGAGGCGTTGTTCGGCGTCACTCCGCTTCCTGCCTGCACGTCGTTAGCGCATGTGGGGAGGGGTCCCGGGCCTGTCCGGGGACCCGCAGGTGGCATCGCCCCTTGTCACTTTCTCAGGCTCGTGGGGTCGCTCCCCTGTCCGCCCCAGTCCAGGCCTCCCTCCCCGCTCGCCCGACTTCACCCCAACACAGGAGCTGCGCACGGACCTTCCGTTTACATAGTCAAGTTCAGGTGTCCTCAAGGACAGACGGTGATCATCGAGCCCGCAGGTGTTTATCGAGCGCCGACGGGTTAAGACACTGGCTTGCGAGGAAACACAGTGTTCACGTATTTGCAACTGTACGTCTCATCTTCGTTCAGAACCTGCAGGAGAGACGCCCAGCACGCTGCCCGCCGCCCGCTGGGAAGTGGCCGTCCCTTGGGCAGGCACTACCTGGGGAAAGGACCAGGGGACCCTCTTATCCAGTCACTTGTCCTGGGGCCGAGGAGACCCCGCCCCGCCCCCGCTCCGCTCCAGAGGTATGGCTTTGGTTACTCACGCTTTATAACCGAGAATGCTGGGCTCCGGGAGTGCAGACATGTGCTCTGTTGTGCCGGCCTCCGCCCCGCTGACCGTAAACCTCCCACCCCGTCCACGCCCCCCGACGGCTCTGCTCTCCCGTCGTCCTTCCCATGAGGAGTGACAGGGCCACGCACAGCCAAAGCAGACTTCCACTTGTAAGTGGCTCTGGGCTTAGCGTGACCATTAAATGCCAAGGTCGCCGCCCGGCCCTTCTGGAAGGTCACGGCCATCGGCTCCCTGGCAGAGGTGGGTGGCCGTGCGGGGCTCCTCCTCCTGGGCGCAGACCCCCCACGTTCGGAGGCTGACCCCCCACGTTCGGAGGCTGACCCCCCACGTTCGGAGGCTGACCCCCCACGTTCAGGGGCTGACCCCCCACGTTCAGGGGCTGACCCCCCACGTTCAGGGGCTCCTCATTCTGCCGCCTCCCCTGGCCCAGGCCATGGCTCACAGGGCCCTGAGCAGAAGCAAGAAAATCCACAAGGAAGGAACAGCCCACCCGGCCGAATCCCTGCCTGGCGCTTAGGCTCTCAGGGCCTCTGGTCCTCGGTTGGGCGCTGGGACGCCGGCCCTGCCTCGCGGAGTCCCGTGATCCTGTGACGTGCCAGCGAGCTCCAGAACCTCGGACCTCCCCGGGCTCTCGGCCCCAGACCGCCGCTCACAGCTGCCTTCCTCACTCCTGCCCACACCCTCTTTTTCCGACGTGATGGCTGTTTCCCACAGCCCCTTCATCACGTTTTTTCCCCCCCTCTTTTCTTTTTAGGGCCACACCCATGGCCAACGGCTAGGGGTTGAATCTGAACCGCATCTGTGACCTACACCACAGCTCACGGCAACGCAGGATCCTTAACCCACTGAGCGAGGCCAGGGATCGAACCCGCGTCCTCATGGATACTGGTCAGATTTTTTCCCACTGCACCACGACGGGAGCTCCCTCCTCATGGGTTTCTGATGTAACCTCCTTGTACCTGGGGCTTTTTGAGGAGAGAAAGTGCTTAAAAATGTCTTTTAGAAAAAAGCCGTCTGAAATATATCAAAGTTAGTTCTCAGTCTCTTTGTCTTTTCTTCTAATTTTGGTTGTGCCCGCAGCATGTGGAAGTTCCCAGGCCAGGGATCGAACCTGTGCCACAGCAGCAATCCGAGCCACTACAGTGGCAATGCCAGATCCTTAACCCACCGCACCAGCAGGGAACTCCTCAGTTGCTTATCTTCATGGAAACCGTGGGCCGTGTTCCTCAGAGAGACCCACACAGCCAGGGTCCGGGGGGCCCGCCCGGCCTTGCTGAGCTGCATAAATCTGGCCAGAGGCTGTGGCCGTCAGAGGCCTGTCTGCACGTTTTGGCAGGTGGCCCTCTGTGCCCCTCCTCACCTGTGCGCTTGGGGCCTCGGTCACCACCATCCCCAGAAGCAGCCCAGCTCCCGCACCAGCCTCCCTGGGACGTCCGCACTCCGGGGCAACCTCACGAACTCGGAGACACAGGGCTCTCGGGGACCCCACCTGGGGTCTTGGCAGGGTGACGCTGACTGCGCCCTGGGACCCCAGGCCCTCACCAAGGACATTTTTCTGAAAACCAGAGCTATTCTGATCACCTCTCGGGCTTTTCTGCACGTGGCTGCACGGGCACTGCCCACAGCCTCCTCCTGAGCCCGGTCCAGGCCCACGTCCCGCTTGTGCCCGAGGCCGTGATCTCCCAGCAGAAAAGGCAAACTTCTCACTGAGCCGGTGGCCCCGTCCCCCGCTCGCCCGTGGGTTAGAGGAGGCAAACTCTGACCTCGGTGACTGTGGTCAGGTCCCGGCAAGGACGCTGAGCTGGCAATGGAGAGGGCGGTGCCCAGGCCGTGTCCCGAACTTGGTTACCAGGCCCTCCCTCCGTCACGTGGCCTCCCATGATGCTGGCGGCTCCCCTCCCTGCCCCCACCACTGCGGCCCGCCCTGGAGGCCCGGGGTCCACAGCCTGAGGCCTCCCCGGGCGCCTGTTCACCCAGACTCAGCTCCTGGGGTCCTGCCGCCGCACCGCGTCAGCAGATTTCCGTCAACATCAGCCCCAGAGGGAGGGTGGGGGCGCCCCGTGCTGGGTGAGGATGGGGAGCAAGCGTGCAGCCGGAGGGGTCCCGGGGGTCAGGACCGGGAGGCTGTGAACAGGGAGGAAGGACGGCCTGCAGGTGCTGTCCCGGGGCTCGGCTCTGCAAGGGTGGCGCAGACTCTGGGGTGGCCCCTCGGCCTGGGCGGGAGGGGTGCACGTGCCCGCCGCCAGCCCCCGCTCGGGAAGAGGTGGCCTCTGTCAGGTCAGGTCCCCTCTCCCTCAGGGAGCAGAGCGGGAGCTCGTGGGAGGCCAGGCCCGGCGCGCGGGGAGCTGTCCGGCTGGGATGGAGTCGCGGCCGGAGGAACCTGCCCCACGCGGAGAGGGCCCTGCGGGACCCGTGAGAGTCGCCACCTAGAAACGCACGGTGCTCAAGACAATCTGCCGGGCTCTCCCTGTGTTTTCTGTCACCCAAAGGGTTTGTGCTGGATTTTCCAGACGTGTGTTTCATTTCCCAGCCCGTGCTGGGCTTCTGTGCATCTTCCGCTCTCCCGCAGGCGACGCCTGCTCCCAGCCGGGGCGAGAGAACGGGGCCCTTTATAATCGGGCGGTGGGGGGCACAGAAGCTGGGAAGAAGGCCGTTGCCTCGCTGGCAGCGCCCTGGGCTCTAGGCACCGTCTCCCTTGGTCGGCAGAGGGCCTTACGGTGCATTCGCGGGGGTAAAACCGGTCGTCTGGAAGGAGCGGTCTTTACACAGTCATCAGCATAGCAATGCGCTTAACGTTTTAAAAACTTTTATGTATCTTGGATAATCCATCTAGGAATCAAGCCCAGAAGACTTAATTATGGCTTCAAGACCGAACGCCAATGTTAGTACTCCTGACTGTAAAATCAAAATTACAATATAGGAGTCCCCGTTGTGGTGCAGTGGTTAACGAATCCGACTAGGAACCATGAGGTTGTGGGTTCGATCCCTGGCCTTGCTCAGTGGGTTAAGGAGCCGGCGTTGCCGTGAGCTGTGGTGTCGGTCGCAGATGCGGCTCGGATCCCGCGCTGCTGTGGCTGTGGCGTAGGCCGGCGGCTACAGCTCTGATTCAACCCCTAGCCTGGGAATCTCCATGTGCCATGGGTGCAGCCCTAGAAAAGACAAAAAAAAAAAAAAAAAAAATTGCAGTATAACCTCTCTTTACAGGGGTGGAGCGGGCGGGGGCAGGGAGAGGTTTATCTCTCCCGCCCCCTGTGGGTAGAGTGGAAAGTCAAGAGGCACCTCTAAAGTTGGTACAAGAGGTAAAGTGTATCATCTAAATTTATAAACGTGACCAAGAGACCTAGAACACATGCTGTGCCCACCCTGCGTCCCATGAGGGTCCCGAGAAGCAGCGCGAGCGAGGTGCCCTGGACTTTTCTCAGTGTGCGATCAGCAGGTGGTTTCTGAAGCTGAAGACTTGAAAACACTGAGGCTGTACCGGCCAGGATAGCAAGGTTAGGCTGCGTAACAAACAGCAGCGTTGTGTCAGCCATGCCACTTTATTATTATTTTGTCTTTTTAGGGCTGAACCTGTGGCATATGGAGGTTCCCAGGCTAGGGGTCTAACAGGAGCTGTAGCTGCCGGCCTACACCACAGCCACAGCGACGCCAGATCTGAGCCACATCTGCGACCTACACCACAGCTCATGGCAACACAGCTCTTGACCCACTGAGCAGAGCCAGGGATCGAGCCCACACCCTCATGTTTCCTAGTTGAGTTCATTACCGCTGAGCCACGGTGGGAGCTCCAGCCATGCACCCTTAAACAAGAAAACGCTTATTTCTAGCTGGTGTCCCCTGCAGGCAGTGGTGGCTGGTGGAAGTGTGGACCTGGTCCTGGTTTTGGCTTTGGAGGCAGCTGCAGGCGGCAGCTTCCTCCTGGGTCCCTAAGATGAGCTTTGTGGCTGAGAAGTGTGGCGTGGTCTCCCTCCTCCCAGCATTTCTTGAACTGCTCAGGTTCCTGTTCAGTCGCATCCTGGTTCAGAGTCTGCAAACCTGGCCGGTTTCTTGTTTTTATGTGACTGTTGCGCTGAGTAGTTTTTACATTTTTAATGGTTGAGGGAAATCAAAAGGCGGACAATATTCCTTGACGTGTGAAATTTACATGAAAATCAAATGTCAGTCTGTCAGTAAAGTTTTATTGGAACACGTGGGCATGCACATCCGTTTCCACACACGTGCAGCTGCTGTTGCACTTAAGGCAGAGGCGAATCTGTGACTGAGGCCCACTGGCCGCTAGGCGGGAACAGCTCTGGCCCTTTGGAGCCCCGAGTTTCACATCCAAAGATTCAACAGACCGTAGGTTGAAATTATTTGAAAAAAACATGCAGAAAGTTCTAAACAGCAAAACTTGAACTTGCCACAGGCTGGCAACGATTCCTACAACAATTTCACTGTCTTGGGTCTTATAAATACCCTGGAGATGATTTAACGTGTGGGCGCAGGTGTGTAGGTCACGGGCCTTTACGCGAGGAGCTGGAGCGTCCTCAGATTTTGTCTCCATGAGGGTCCTGGAAACAGTGTCACTGCAGATGCCAGGGGACAGCCACTGCCATCTGCCCTTCAAAGGGCAAGGGTGCCCGCAGGCCCTTTAGGGCTTAGCAGCTGCTCAGTTTTCCTCATTTATCAGGATCTGTTCATTCACTCATTCATGCGTTCACTCACTCATCCCGCAGAAGTGTAACGAGCACTCACCTGGCGGGAGACGGCACCCCGGGGCCACTGGGGACGGGACAGTGGGTGTGAACCAGCCGCCCAGGCCCCTCTCTGACCCAGACTGGGCCTTTCCGCGGTCTCCCCACTGCCTGTCCTCATGCAGAGCATGAACTCGGCTAATTCCATTTTCCCAAAGAGGAGCCCTGCCGCTGGGGGTGGAGTGCGTCCCTTTGGCCTCCGAGGACCTCAGAGCCCAGGTTTTGCCCAACAGGGCAGCTTCATGGGTCCCGGGCTGTGTCTCACCTACTATGGGCCCCAGAGCCGTGAAACAGACCAGCCAGCCGGCTCCCCGGGCCCAGCCCCTCGTCGGAGCACACGTCTGACTCGGTTTACGAACATTCTGTGGAGTTGTTTGCATGCAGCGTGGGAGAGCAGACCTCCGCCAGGCCCCGGCCCTTGACTTGTATTAACTGATGTTGCAGGATAAGTTCGCCAGAAGGTGCCCCCTGGGGTTTGGGGGGCACAGGACGGAGAGTGGGGTACAGGCGTCCGAGCTGCCACAGGCTGTCCTCCCGCAGCCCGGGCTGGGCCGCTCCCGGAGGCAGGTGGGCTTTAAAAATGTCTCAACGTGGAGCTCCTGTTGTGGCTCAGTGGTAATGAACCCAACTAGTATCCATGATGACGTAGGTTCAATTCCTGGCCCCGCTCAGTGGGTTAAGGATCTGGCATTGCCGTGAGCTGTGGTGTAGGTCACAGATGCGCCTCGGATCTGGCACTGCTGTGGCTGCGGTGTAGACTGGCAGCTACAGCTCTGATTCTACCCCTTGCCTGGGAACCTCCATATGCTGCAGGTGTGGCCCTAAAAAGCAAAGGAAAAAAGTCTCATCGTCCAGCCAGTCCCATCCCACCTCTGGGCGGGCCCAGGGGCAGTGGGGGCAGGTCCACTTCCTAACGCCCCCCACACTGGGCATCGCCTCAGGCCCTCTTCCTGCCCTTGAATGAACGCTGCGGATCCATAAGACCTTTTAAAGCGAAGAACAGTGCACACTGAACAGCCGTGTCTTGTCCTGGTGCCCAAAGGGGAGGCCCAGCCAACCTCCCCACGCAGGCGGCGTGGTTTGTGCCCAGCTGACCTCGCTTCCGGCGGTGCCCGGAGCCTGGGTCTCCAGCAGCACCTCTGAGCCCCCTGCTCGCCTGGCTTCCCCTTCCCTGGGCTGATCCAGGCACTCCCTCGGCCCCAGAGCCGCCTCCCGTTGCCGCTGAACACGAGTCGGAACGCCGTTTCCCCTCCGGGACCCGACCCACCTCCGCCCGCATGCTGCCGGCCCCTCGTGGGAGCTGCTGGGCTGTCAGGCTCTCCTCCAGCCGAGGGGCACAGCAAGACCCTGGGGATTGCTTTCCCGGGCAGTCGAGGCTCCTACGTGCCAGGTGACCAGCAGCCACCTCCCCTTACGGCTCAGCCTCTTCCCGGGATGTTTGTGTTTATTTTCTTGTGCTGTGTTAGTTTCCCGGGGAGGCTTAAACAGCAGAAATGGAGTCTCTCTCAGTCCCGGAGGCTGGACCTCCAAGATCCGGGCGTGGGCAGGGCTGGCTGCTCCCGAGGCCTGTCTCCTGGGCCTGCAGACCCCGCCTCCACCCTGTGTCCTCACGCGCCACCCTCTGTGCGTGTCTGTGCCCTGACTGCCCTTCTTACGAGGACACAGGTCAGATGGGGGCCCACTCATACGGCCTCGCCTTACCTGCGTCACCGCTTTTAAAGCCCTGTGTCCAAATGCAGCTGCATTCTGAGGCCCTGGGGGGTCAGGACCCCCACAGGTGAACTTGGGGGGCGGGTACAATTCAGCCCATAACAAATCCAAGACAAAAGAATGAAAAAATGAGATGAAAAAAAGGAAACTGAGAAACATCTTTAAAGATAATAAAAAGCCACTCGGATACGAAGCAGCTTATTATTCCCTAAAGGCTGCATTTTGGAGAATTATTATAAGTGTTAAATTGAGCCACACGTGTCCGTGGACAACAGTCTAGAACACTTAAAATGCCAGAAAGTTTAAGAAAAGAAGAGTGGGCCCAAGAAAGGTCTGAAGCACATCAGTCTGAGGTGCGCTGGCCACTCAGCGCCCTTCCTGGGCCTCTGGCCTCCGAGAGCCGGGGAGGCAGGCTCAGAGGCTCTTGACTCTGGTCCTGGGCGAGGGGGGCTCCAGCTGTGGGCACAGGTGCTGAGGTCTGCGGTCTTCCCTCCCACCTCCACCTCCTGTGCGGGTGGAGGTGGAGTCCCGACCCCCTCAGGGCACAGGTGGCCCGGGGCGGGGTGGCTGCGTCGCACTGCCCTGAGCGCTTCCCCAGGCTGAGCTTTGCCTCCCTTGGGCGCCTGGGAAGGCTCTCGTGCGCCATCAGGGTGCTCTTTCTCTCCACCCCTAACACACAGGTATTCCTGTTCGTCTGTTTTCAGGATTTCTGGGCAATCTGTTGTCGAATTACACTCCCCGCCCCCTGCCCGGAGTAGCATCCAGGAGTATTTTTGTCCAGAACAGTCCCGAGTCCCAAGGAGCAAAATCTTTTGAAGAACAGTGTCAGATACACTCTTCTGTCAGCTGGCAACTACCTATGTTTTATTTACAGCTTCACATTTCCTTAGTTCAGAGGATAATGTTATTTTTGTCCTGAAAATTCAGCCTTCCTATTAATAACGAATGCAAACCCACGGCCATATCCTGCCGCCGTTCCGTGCTTGGATCGATGGCAGGATGCAGCTTCTGCTGTGTGCGTTTTTTCTTGACCGATACAACATTCTGTTTCGGTGTGTTTAAAGCTCTTTGGGTGTGATTGGTCCAGCGTGCTTGAAAAACATCCCAGTAACTTTTCGTCCCCCCAGCGTGGTTATCGCCAAGCAAAAATGACTCACGGACTTTTCAGTTTTTATAGAATGGGAATTTGGGAGGTTAAAAAGATGTTACAGTCCCAGGCCGTCCCAGCCTCAGTGTAGACATGAAAAGAAGGAGGCCCCAGGGATGTCTGACGTTTCCTCTTTGCTGGTGCTTCCTAGGCTGGAACATGGATCCAGTGAGTTTGCCGCTGTGCTGCTTCGGAATCTGTTCTGCAGATGCGGGTCCATCTGTGATGCTAAGTGATGCAGAGCCAGTGCCTCGAAAGGCAATTGTTTGCATGACCTGGATTTCCATCAGCCTGGCCACCGCAGTGGCGAATAGCAGCCCCCTCGTTTTCCTATTGGTTCGCCCAGAGTAACTTTTATCCGGCAATTGCCCAGCTGCCCAGGCTGTTATTGGTACGGGCGTCTCGTGTGTGCACGGGGCTGGAACTGATTGGCTGTGCTGCTGGATCAAGTTAGAAACCCATAACCATACTCGAAGAATCTAATTAGACATTTAGGAAAATTGCAGCTCCCCCACAATTTCCCCCCAAAGTCTCTCTCGGTACGATATAAATAGGAAGCAATCTTGGAGCGACCTGAAAATATGCACAAGCCCAGTGCTGTTCCCCGGAGCGACGGAGTATCGATCTCACGCTGCTTCTATTGATTTAATGTCACGTCTGTGATTTAATCATGTTTTCTTCCCTCTCTGTTTGCAGTCTTTCTTCTATTGTCCGCCATGAAGCAGCCAAGGTCTTTTGGGTGCTGAGCTGGTCAAAATAACTTTGTTTTCCATTTGCATTGTTTTCAAGAAATGATTGAGCGGCCCCGGGGAGGGCACTGGTGGATGGTGTTACGTGGGGAGCATAATGTCAGGGAAACCCAAGTCTCAGCCTTGGAGTCCCAGCCCCGGAGCTGCTGTGGGTCACGGTCACGGGCGTCTTCCTCTCCAGCCTGGGGGAAGCGCTTGCTTCATGGGCGATGCCCTGGATTGCCGCCCTCCTCCCCTTAGTGCCCGGGGGCCTGCCAGGCAGAGCCGGGCCACACGGAGCCATCGTTGTCGACAGCAAAGGCTCGTTTGGAATGAGCAGCCGACCAAAGGAAGACTTTGAGATGTACGGTGTTTTAAAGGGGCTCCAATTCCTAGGACGACTTTTAGGCGTGGTGCCAGCATGTCAGCCCCGAGTGGTGGCAAGCGGGCAGTTGATGATGGTAGCATCGGGTGAGGGGGGGTGGGGACAGCTGCTGGCGGCTCGGATGCTCTGGCCCTCCGTCCCCCAGTCTGTGCTTCCGTCTGTGTCTGAGCGGAGAAAACAACTCTGAGAGGCTCGAGTCCATGTCTGTGTAGATGGCGAAGAGACTCTTACTCAGAGTCTCTACCACTCAAGGACTTTGCTTTATGATTTTACAGCAGCACTTTTTTCCTCTTTTTTGGCTGTACCCACAGCATGCGGAATTTCCCTGGCCAGGGACCAAACCTGCACCACAGCAGTGCACCATAGCAACACTGGGTCCTTAACCTGCTGAGCCACCAGGGAACTCCCTTTTTCTCTTTTTTAAAGAAAGTTTTTCATTTCTTTTCTTTTTCTCAGAAGGTAGATAGATAGATGATAGAGACTAGCCCTGTTCTAATCAGAGTTCTCCATGAAGGCTGGGAGTCGAGACCCCTGTGGCCCTCCACCCTCACGGGCAGAGGCCCCGGGCTCCCTGAGCTGTGTGCCTGCTCTGCGTTCACGGCTGTTTAGTTCACACTGTGGACTCTGTCTTCCTCGCCAGCTTCATTCATTCATCTTCAAGTTCAGGATCAAGTGTGACTTCTACCTTGACCAAAAGTTTTTACCCCAATCCTAAACCTTCTGGAAGTTAAGAATCACTTATAAAATAAGTTGCCTTAGGAGTTCCCTTCGTGGCTCAGTGGTTAATGAATCCGACTAAGAACCATGAGGTTGCAGGTTCGATCCCTGGCCTTGCTCAGTGGGTTAAGGATCCGGCGTTGCCGTGAACTGTGGTGTAGGTTGCAGACGCGGCTCGCATCCCGCGTTGCTGTGGCTACAGCTCCTGTTAGACCCCTAACCTGGGAACCTACATATACCGCGGGTGCGGCTCTACATAAAGGCAAAAAGACAAAAAAAAAAAAAAAGTTGCCTTAAAGAGGGAATAAAAATGGAACTTACTATTTAGTTAGTATGGATGGAATCCTGCATATTATTAAATTTATGGGAGTGGTCCAAGCAGTATTCATGAAAATTTGTACTGCTCAATTTGTTCATCACTATACAGGAAAAATGTAGATAAATGTGCTAGACACTCAAGAAGTTAAGAAAAGGGCGAAGACAATAAGCACGAAATCAAAGAAAGAAAAGCAGGAAAAGCAAATAATATGTGGAGGTTAATGTTAGAAAACAGAAGAATAGCCAAAGGGATTGTAAATCCATAAACTGGCCACCTGGGAAGAAACGATAAAAATAAAGATATCCAAAAAGTCAATAAGAAAGAGAAAATAAAGTACATAGTATTAGAAGTGGGAAAGGAAATGTGAGCATGACGCGATTAGGAATAACCAGGAGAATGAATATGATTGCCACATGATATTCTTCCTGTAAATTTGTAGATTTGCATACATTGGATTATTGTTTGGGAAAATAAATAACAGAAAAACAGGTTCAATAAGATGTTAAAACCACCAATAGATTGACGTCCCTGTGATAAGTTGTTCGTGTTGTCCAAGAATTACTCCAAAACTAGAAAATAAGTCCAGTATTCAGGAATCTTAGTGGCAAATTATTTTAAACTTTAACGGAAGGGATAAATTTTGTAATAGACTTTATTTTTTAGAGCAGTCAAATGTCAAGGAAAAATTGACAGGAAAATGGAGAGATTTCCAGGACACTAGTAATATAATGTAATGTAATATAATATAACATATAATATATGGCATAAATAGGTCTAACATCAGACATCAGGGTAAAATAATTAATATAGCTCTATTAAACTTAAGAATGAGGTAAGAGAGCTCATTTCCCATTTTAAGACTTATCTGCAAATTTTAGACAATGCAATAAGACAAGAAAAATTATAAGAAATAATACATATCTCCAAAAGATGAAGAAAAAATTACTGCAACTCGTAGATGAGTTGATTGTCCACCTAAAAAAACTCAAGGAGTTCCCATTGTGGCTCAGCAGGTTAAGAACACAACATAACGTCAGTGAGGATGAGAGTTTGATTCCTGGCCACACTCAGTTGGTTGAGGATCTGGTGTTGCCACCAGCTGTGATGTAGGTCACAGATGCGGCTTGGATCTGGCTGTGGCTGTGACATACGCCCCTAACCTGGGAAATTCCATATCCACAGGTGCAGCCATAAGAAGAAGAAAAAAAAGCTTCAGGAGAATAAATGGAAAGTGTTATTGGAACTATTAACACAGTTTTTTACTAAACTGGCTGGCTACAGTGCAAAAATATTAAGCAATAGGTGCTCTACCTTTTGGCAGCAACCAGTTGGAAAATTTAATGGGAGATAAGATCATATTCATGATCATATTCATATGTATTTAAAATATCTTGGAATAAATTTAAGAAATATCCATGGAGTTCCCATCGTGGCTCAGTGGTTAACGAATCCGACTAGGAACCATGAGGTTGCAGGTTTGATCCCTGGCCTCGCTCAAGGGGTTAAGGATTCGGCGTTGCCATGAGCTGTGGTGTAGGTTGCAGATGTGGCTTAGATTTGACGTTGTTATAGGCCGGCGGCTACAGCTCCGATTGGACCCCTAGCCTGGGAACTTCCATATATACTGCAGGTGAGGCCCTAAAAAGACAAAAAAAAAAGAAAATTAAGATTTTTATGGGCAGGTTGATGCTTTCTAAAAGGATCGAATGTGGAGGCTCTGAGGGTGGAGCTGGAAGTCACAGAGGTCCCCCTCCGGGAAACGAGCCAGCCCTGCTGCTCGGCCCCATTCCCTCTCCCAGAATATGGGGATTCGTGGCTGCACCTGTGGCTATTCTGGAAATTGCACTATTCCAAGCAATCCACCATAGAAGTATGTATAAGGACACGCCTCAGCTTCCCGTGGCTGCAGGCTGAGGAAAGGGTGTAGAGGAATCCCGGCGGGGGCGGTATCTGCACCAAGGACACTTCCTGGTGGCCTGAGGTCCTCTTAGGGGCCGCTCAAGGCCGTCCGCCCACTGATTTGGGAGTTTCTGTGGCTTCATCAGTTCGCACCACTTGTGGGTTCTTTTCACTCCTGCAAGCCCCGACACCCCGTGGGTCGCAAGGACGACGCTCAGCTGCTAAGTGGCCCTTCTGCTTCCCGGTGTCACCCTTGGATGGCCCCGTGAGAGACTCGCACACTCGACCTACAGTCATACACCTGGCTGTGAAATGACAAGCTGGGTTCTAAAGCCACCTGAAAACCGTGCCCCTGGTTTTGCAGTGAAGTCTCAACTGCATTTACATTTATCCGCTGACAAAGTCACGTGTTGGGATGATATTGGAAGAGCGACCTGAGCAGGCCGATTGCATTTTAGGGGTTCAGTTCAGGGCTGCGTCCCTGGGCTCCCTCCTGGTCCCCGAGCCTCGGCTCCTCACTCTGGGAGCAGAGCAGTGCGGGGGCTGAGGTCTGGCCTTTGGGGAGCTAGGTCGCCCTCGAGCGTGACTTCACACTGCGCTCCCCAGGCCCCCACTGCCCACGACTTCTCAGAGCTCCTGGCCCTGGGCGGCGGTCCCGCCTGAGCCCTGGTCCCGTGGGGATGGTGGTCGCCCAGTGACACCTGGGGACGGGCTGACAGTGGCCACCGCAAGGGTGTGGGGTTCTCTCACTTTGGGTGTTGACTTTCGCCTTTTGGAGCCGGTGTCACCGTCTGGGAAGGTGCCCAGGTGGGAGGGGTGTTCTCGGTGGGCTCTGGGCACCAGGTCTCCTGGACTGGGCGACGCGGGATCCCGCTGGATAAGGGTCACAAACGGCAAGCTTTGGGCCGAATGCGGAGGAGAGGAGAGGCCCACGGCCCCTACCTGCTCGGGGCTCCGGGTGAAGATGCTCAGTGCTCTTCGGTCCCGAGTTTCCTAACTGGTCACAAAACTGTCCCAGAAAAGCTGGGTCCTAAAGTCTCTCCCCTCTTGCTCGGGTGGAGTCACTTGCCTGGAGGGGGTTCAGGATGGGCTGTACCCCCTTGGAGCACCGCGCTCACGCAAAGCCTTCCTGCTTGGTGACACTTCATGGCGCCGAGCGCTCGCAGCTGGGGTGAGCCAAGGCTGGTGGGCCCAGGGGTGGCCACAGGTGGGAGGGGGGCGTGTGGCTCAGAGGCCCCAGGATTCTCTTGGGTTGGACTCAGCCCCGGACTCCTGGGCTTACCAGGCCGTGTTGGACCCTGGCTCTCGAGGGGCAAATGCCATGCTGCTGTGTGTGTCCACAGGAGCTGGGAGGGACCTGCCAGTGCCCCGAGGTGGTGTGGATATGGGGCTGGTACAGTGCCTGCCCACCGCCCGGAAGGCAGGATGGGGACCTGCTCTCCCAGAAGCTCGTGGGGGCACCCATCAGGGGTGCGGTGGGGACATGGGAGGCTGAGTGATCCCAGGGAGAGAGGGCACCGACCTAGCGACCTAATGCCATGCCAGCAGTTCTGGGGGCAGCGCCCAGGCTCTGGGAGAGAAAGGGAGCCGGGCCACCTGCGGTCTGGGCCGCAGGATGAGGGCTGCGCCGGCAGCGGCTCTCCCCACCCGGCCCAGCGCAGGGCTGCGTCCGCCCCGTTGCGCCCTGTCCGCCCCGCCTGCTGGCCTTGAGCTTGCCTTTGGAGGCCTTAGCGGCTCTGCACTTCTGGGGGGCCCCCGGCCCACGCTGGGCGGGTTGCCTCTTGTCTCTGAGTGTTCGCTCCCAGCTCTGCCCTCTGTTTGCCGCTGCTCCACAGAAGCTCTTTGTTCTGCGTGGAGCCCGCTGGCCGTCCCACTGCTGAGGAAGGGGAGCAAAGAGCGGCGGCCTGAGTCACAGCTGACCGGGCGGCCCTGCCCGCCCCTTCCGGAGCTATGAGCTCATTGTCCCCAGCCTCCTGTCTGGGGACTCTGGGCTGTGAGATTCCCGCTTCCCTCTGACTCCCTGCCCTCCCCCCACCTCCCCTTCTCTCCTTCCTTCTTCCACCCCTCCCCCGTTCTCCTTGGGCTGGGGGAGGTGACTCAAGGGATGAGTAGGGGGACTTGTTCCCCGGAAAGTGCCCCGATCCTAAAGAGGAAAAGTGGGACGAGCGAGGGCACGGGGAGCAGAAGAGATGGATGGATCCTAGGAAGATGGGTGTTTGGCCAGCGACCGCCCAACAGGGAGCGGGGTGCGCGTGCGTGGGTTAGAGGCCGGCACGGGCTGCTGGTTCTGGGGAGAAGACTGAGCTTCCTTCTCCCACTTAGATGCCACAAATCTTGTTTCAGGGTGCAGATTCTCTGGGAGGAGTGACGCTGGATTCTGGAAGGGAGGGAGGGAGGGGCCAGGAGTTCTGTCCATATTCTGGGTGACAGGCCCTTATTAGATATGTGGTTTACAAATATTTTTTCATTCGTCCACTTCCACCCAAAGGAAACAGGCGCTCTTTCCACTTTCCTGCCAGTGTTCTTTGCTGTACAAACATCTCCAATTTGGAGGAACTCCGATGAGTCTGTCAGTTCTTCAGTTCCCGGTGCACTGATGTCACATCTAGGAAGCTATTGTCTCTTCAAGGGTCAGGATGGTTTATACTTAAGGCTTTCCACGAGGTTGTTCATCTTAGTTCTTACGTTTGGAGTTGGTCTTTATATACGGTGTGAGGAAGGGGATCCCCATTCATTCTTTGGGTGTGGATGTCCAGTGTTCCTAGCACCACTTGTTGAAAACTCGTTTATTTCCGCATCAAATTGTCTCGTCACCCTTGTTAAAATAAGCTGACCACAGATGTGAGGGTCTATTTCTGGGCTCTTGATTCAGTTCCCTCCATCTGTGTGTGTTTCCTTGTGCTCTGTTTCCTGCTCTCCTATGCCCATCCCCAGGCCCGAACTGGAGGGCGCCCCGAGGACTGGGCTCCTGGCCGTCCGCCCTTTTGCTGACTGGCTGGGTCTTCCAAGGCCTCGGGGAACCTGCTCTCGACTCCACAGTGTCAGCAGCACCTTCTCAGAAGGAAAATGCTTAAGGAGTTCCCATCAAGGCTCAGCGGTAATGAACCCAACTAGTATCCAAGAGGATGTAGGTTTGATTCCTGGCCCAGCTCAGTGGGTTAAGAATCTGGTGTCGCTGCGGCTACAGTGGAGACTGGCATCCACAGCTCCGATTTGACCCCTAGCCTCGGAACATCCATGTGCCATGGGTGTGGCCCCTAAAAAAAGAAAAAACATTGAAAAAAAAAGAAGGAAAATGCATGAATCTCAGAATGTGACAACCAACGCCGTGCTCCTGGGGTCTTTTGAAGCAGCTCTTTACATGCCACTTCCACTTGAAAGGACTTGCTAAACTTTGATTCTCTTCCCCGAAGCCTAAATCTGAAATGCACACACTTTACACTGGACTCCCCGCACCCAGTGAGAGAATGAGCAGAGCACGCACGCTCTGGTTATCGCACCTGCGAACTGAGGCTCCTGCAGCCTCTCGGCGGACGTGCTGGAGAGCACGGCTTTCGGCTTGGCCAAGAAGAGAGACAGAACTGCTTTCCGAAGATGATTATAAAGAGCAATCACTTTGCTTTTTTTTTTGAGGACAACTTTGAAAATATGCGAACCTGTATTTCCATGCATGTCACTGAGCAATGTCACTTTTTGCTGATTGGTTCCTATTGGTCGCGTCCGGGAGCTCACATCTTGGAGTGGTGCGGGGTGGCGGGCGGGCTCCCCGTTTCAGCTCATTCTATAAACATGCGGTTTGCCCTGCGCTCTATCCCCCATGACTTTTCACATTCTGTTGGTGTTTTCTTTGTTTAAAATGCTCCCCCCCAGCGCGGGGGAGGGAGGGGCCGTCCAGAGTTCCTGCGCATAGAACTCGCCACAGAGAATGCACCTTGTTGAATAAGGTCCGTTCAGGCGCGTGTTCCAGGGCTGCTGGCCGTGAACTCACCGTTAATGAGTCAGCGGTATGTGCTCCGCGCGGGGTCTTCAAACAGAAATGCACGAAACGAGGGCATGGGCTGATCAGCTGGTGACAACGCACAGCCCGTGGCTGGCGGGAGCCCAGCCCCGTGTTTCCGCCCAAAGCGACAGTCCGGTTCCTGACCACTGGGTGCTCGTGGTGACTTTCTAGAACACGGCTTCCTCGATAAAAGCTGGCACCTCCGCCGAGAGGCTGGGGAGGGCTTGGGGCTCCCCTGAAGCCGGACGCCTGGCCCTGAGCTATGGCCACGTCCCCTTCCAGGCCCGGCCGAGTTGGTGGCCTTTCAAACAAGCACCTCTTTATCGCCACCATTCCTGGGCCACAATGGCGTTTGTCTGTGACGGGATAAAGGGCCTTTGCTCCTCGTGGCGCTGCTGGACAATGCCACGGTGCTGACTTCTGCCCCAGAGCCTGGCACCTTCGTGGGGGAGGACTTCCTGCTGCCTAGGCAGTCTCAAATGGCAACGTGTGGCCTTCCAGGCCGGACAACAAAAGGGTTTTCATTTTGCAGTGACTTGCTCACCCCGTGGCTGCCCTGGCGTGGTCACATTGTCCGTGACCTTCAGGAGAAGGCCGCTTGGAAGCCTGGGCACGGGAGCCCACTTTCGCCTGGGACAATGCAAGCCCGCGTGCCAGCCATTCTCAACACCCGGCCCTGCCATCTGTCCCGTCCGAAACCCGTAGGTGTCTGGGACAAACGGCATCGCAACAAGCAGGCCTTCACACCGCCACTGAGCCACGCGGGGCCCCGGCCCACGGCTCCCTGCGGACCCGGGCCGGCGGCCGAGCTCTGGCTCTGCTGACCCTGCAGGGCCGCCCGGCAGCTTTCTCCCTTGGACGTGTAGGAAGGGCGTGGGGATCCGGGAGGCTCCTGGCCCCGGCGGCGGTGCCCCCAGTTTCCGCGAGCCCCGGCAGGTCTGGGATCCGGCCCGGCTGACCTCTCCAGGGGCGGTGGACGCCCCTGAGGTCCGTGGCGAGGCCGTGAGTAAAGTCTCACCCCCGTGCGACCTGACACAGTGGAGGGGCCGCTGGCATGTCTCACGGTGGAGAAGAATGTGACAGATCCCGGCCCGGAGACACGCAGTCCAGGCCGGGGGCCTGCGGGGCCGGGGCGGAGCAGGGTCTTCAGAGGACAGCAGGCACGTGCGGCCCAAGGCCAAGGGCTCCCTCTCCTGAAAATGGAAGAATGAGGTTGCCTTCTTCCCCGGTTCCCAAGGGCGCAGGTCCCAGCTGTCCCCGAGGGACCCGGGAAGGGGGCCTCCATCCTCAGGTCACTGAGGTAGCTGTCACTGTCCACAAAGTCGAAACGCGGGGACGAGGGCGCAGGGGCTGGGGTCTGGCCCCCGCTCTGCCGTGGTCTCAGGGACGGTTTCCTGTCCCCATCTTCGGGGCTCCGTGCACGTGGCGCTGCCCCGCTGATGGGTGGGGGCCGCTCCTGCACCTTAGGGGCTCGAGCTTGGTTCAGTCTCAGAAATCCGGGGAGGCCCCCCTTTCAGGCACTGAGGCCTTTTGTGCGATGTGTTAACAACCGCATGGCTAGTAGCCGTGCGGTGCTGGTGGCACAGGTCAGCCACATGGGGCCACCGTGAGCTCACTCCCTCTTGGCATTGTTCTGCTGGCCGCCGCAGGTGTCCCCCCACTGTCCCGGGACGGAAATGTCCACGCAGCTTGTTAGTGGCAGGGTCGAGGCAAGACCCCGCTGCCCCGAGCCTCAGTCCCAGGCTTCTGCGGGGGCTCTGCTGAGGGCAGCTTCTCACAGGCACTGGAGGAAGAACTAGGGGGGTTGGGAGGAAGGGTGCCTGGCCCCCTGAGCTGGGCACCAAGCCAGCCGTGGGGACCCTGAAGGCTGACGGGGCCAGACCGAAGCTGTGACCAGCAGTAGCTGGGAATTAGCTGGGGAACCCGTGACTGGCTGGACCTTCTCTAGAAGCTTCTTGGAGCGGAGTCAGGCAGCAGGGGTCACGTGGCGGCCACTCCTTTGCCCTGGCACCGGGGATGCTCGGAAAGCCTCCTGCCTCAAATGGCAGTGGTGGGGGTGGGGGACTGTGAACTTTTCTCTGATTGGTTGATTGATCCACTTGTTCATTCCTGAAATACTTATGGGCACCTGCTCCAGGCGAGGAGACAGGTAGCAGGGGCCCAGGGAGTCAACAGCACAGACGAAGTCCTTCCGTCTCGAGAGGGGAGAGAAAGGGCAAGAGGCGAGAAGAGGACACATGGCACAGCCGCCGAGATGGCTGCTCTGCAGGAACAAAGCTGGCGGCGGGGCTGCCATCCTCGGTCACCGGCCTTCCCAAAGCAGCCGGAGCCAAGGCCGCCCCTGGGGCTGGCGGCGGAGGCCCGGAAGGCGCTGCATCGGCCTTGAGTGGAGAGGCTGCCCTTGTGCCGTCTCAGGCAGGCAGCAGGGCCGCGGACCAGAGGCCACGGGACCTGCTGGTCACTCGTGACAGGTTCGTGGATCACACGGGGGTGGGCTGCTGTTGGAGGGGGTCGCCCGTGTGGCTGGGCCCTGGGTGACACGAGGCCCATAGGGCCAGCCCTCCTCCTGCCTGGACTCGCGTGCGGTGACAATGACCCGTCAGTAAGAAGAGCTCAGGCCGAGGGCCACTCGGCCGGGGCGGGACGCCGCTCAGCCGCACCTGCGCACAGTGTCTCCAGCGACGCCAGGCTGGGCCTGCTGGTCTCAGCTCCGGGCACCGGGATGGCGGCCCAGGGCCACGGGAAGGACGAGGTCATGGAGGCGGTGACCCATTTGCCCCTCCGAGCCTCGGGGGCAGGTCCTGGTGGGCGGAGACCCAGCCTGGAGAGCGTCCGTCCCGGAGGGCGCCCAGCACGGCTCGCCGCCCGGGGTTCGCTCAGTTCTAAAAACACCGGGAACTGGCGCAGGGCGGATTCAGGAACAGAGACTTGTGCGTGTCCTGCCCTTGCAGTATTGGATTGTACAATTATAGCTCCTCAGAAGCTTCCTAATGTGCCCCGAGATGTCAAGCGGCAGCACCAAGATTAATACTTTCTCTAATGACCAGTTCTGGCTTTGACCTTGCGGTGGAGGAAGCGTTCGGCGAGCACATTTTCTCCTGAATTTTGAAAAAAATTAACTCCTTGTTCTCACCCAGACGGCTGGCCAAAGGCGGTTTCCTTGTATTTACCTTGAGCTAAAGTGCTCTGAAGGGAAGGGGAGGGGAGGGGGAGGGCAGGGGGGACCACACCTTGTGTCCGGGCCCCTCGCCGCCCCCAGCCCCATTCCAGGTACCGAGCAACCCGGGCAGCCAGCGAGGCCCCTCCAGGAGCTCCCACGCGTGTGTGCCCCCACCCCCACCAAGCGGCTCTCCAGCCGGATTCGGAGGCTCTGCAGCGTTCCTGGCCCGAGGCAGCCCTGCGTGTCTCCGATGTTTCTTCCCGTTCTTGCATCCACTCCCCCGCCTCCTTTCCTCTCCCTCCCCCTGGTGTTTTTGTCCCTCTCCCCGAGGCAGCCCCTTCGCCTGCTCTGTCCAGACACCAGGCGTCCAGCAGCACCTGCCACGTGGGGCAGGCGGCCCCTGAGGGCGTCTTCCTAACGGTGCCATCGGGTGAATAGGGTCCTGGCTCGGTGACAGCAGCTGGGGGGAGGGAGTGAGGGCGGGGGGCTTTGGGGCGGGGCGGGGTGCTGGCCGGAGGCCCCGCCGGCCCGTGGTGCTGGTCCTGGGGGCCGGGAGCTGTGGCAGCTCCTTGCGGAGGGCCCCTACTGTCTAGCTCGCTCCAGACCCCTCCTCCCAGAAGGCACTGGTGGGCAGCTGAGTACTGGGGTTTAGGGACATGGGGTCCGGTTCCCGTAAGACTCTGGCGACACCTGCTATGCCGGGAGCCCACAGCACTGCTCCCCGCTGGCCAAACCCAGGCAGGAACGGGAGCCCAGGGGCCAGAGGGCAGGGGTCAGCCTCCAGGGCTCAGGGCCTGACGGAGGAGGCCGGAGACGGGTGGGGGCGGCTGGGGCCGGAGGAGATGGCCGACCCGACGCCCTGCTCTGCGCTTAAAAAACAGCGGCGACCCCCAGGCGAGAACTCACCCACGCGGGAAAGGGGGCGGGGGCGGGTGTGCTTCGGGGTTCAGTTAAACACTGTCGGAAAAGTCCCCAGCCCGAGAGAAGCCCGGAGGCGCCCCACAGCCCCCCACCCCCCTCACCGCGCCAGGGGCCCCGGCTGTGTGTCATTCTCGGCTTGGTGGTGGCTGTCCAGGCACGAGTCGCAGCGCAGAGAGCCAGAGCGTCACAAGGACACAGAGGCAGCGGGGGGCGGGCAGGGGGCCCCCGACCCGGACCTCGTGCCGCGTGCTTCCACCTGTGGCGCGTCTCTGCTGGGCTGTTGGTCAGAACTTGCTCACGTTCTCTCACGTTCTCTCAGAAACCGCCCTGTCTGTGCAGGATGTGCAGTGAGCCTTCAGTGACACCCTCCGCTGTCCTGGAAGAAGGTGACGTCTCGGGCAGACGCTCCATTTGTCCTGCCTGTGGGGCCCACAGAGGTCCAGCCGCTGGCGTTTGTGTGCGGGGCCCCCGTGTGCCCACCTGGCCCCAGCATCCTGCTTCCACGGGGGTGGAGACACCGTCCCTGCCCTCAGGTGAGAGCCGGGTTCCCCGGTGCCTTTATTTGCACTGAGTGTCCTCATGATCAAGATGCTTTGCGTCAAACCATTCCAGGTGCCCTTCAACCTTGGACATTCCAGAAGATTTTTTTTACATTCATTAGAGGAGCCAAGAATGTAAATTGATCGTCCTTTTAGGAATATTAGCAACTTAATTCAGCCAGCTTGAGGAAGCAGGGTGCCCTACAGCTCTGTGCCTGGCCGCCGGCCCGTCTGCCACTGGCTCTATGCACAGTAGGTCCTTGGCTGTCAGAGCAGATTGGAGGCGAGCTGATTGGAGGGGGCGGTGGAAGGTGGGGGAAAGCTGGAGAAGACAGGCAGGCTTCCCAGGAGAAGGGTCAGGTTTCATCTCCTGGGGTTCTCATCTGGACCCCGCGGCAGCGCGTGGGGCTGATAAGGGGCGGGCGCAGCAGGGAAGACGGCAGGTGCTTCTCTGAAAGGTGCAGCAGCAGCAGCGCCGGCCCAGCCTCGACCTGTGGCTCCCGGGGTGCCTGAGCCTCGGCGCGCACAGAGCAGGGCAGGGCAGCTCTCACACGCTGGGCGGAAGGAGCCGCAGGCAGCCCTGGGGGACGGCAGGCCTGGCGTTTTAGGATGGCTGTCACCAGTGAGCCCCCAGCGGAAGCACAGGTGGAAGCCCCCAATCCCTGCTGGCCACGGAGCTCCGCGTTCGATGCCGCGTCTGTCTTGGCTGCAGAGGCTTGAGGCTCGGGGTCTCTGACCTGGCCGACCGTATCCACTGCGGGGACACATCGCGGGTTCTGGGCCCCGCCACCCGCACCAGCATTTGAAACCAGAGTCTCAGGCGATTCAGACTCAGCTGGTCCGTGGAGAAGGAAGGGGACGCCGGTCCCATCCAGCAACCTCACCTCGTGGAGGGAGGGACTGGGGCTGGAGCATTGAGGCGATCTGGCCACAGGCCCCTGCTGCTCGCCCTCTCGAGGTGGGTTTCGATTCCCGTGAAGGCTTGTTTGCGGCGAGCCCCAGGTGCCTCCTGAGCGGGACGTGGGCATCGCGGGGGGCGAGAGCGGAGGTGAGGCGGGTGCTCCTGCTTCCGCCCGAGTCCCGCGGGAGCGGAGGCGAGGCCTGGCCGTGGCCCGAGGCCCACTGTGGGCCGGGCCAGATGCAAGGCCAGGTGCCAGCTCCTCAGATGCTGTCACCTGTTGCATTCCCCTGCTGTCTGAGGGAGGCTGTGCCCCGAGGCCAGAAGCCCCGCGATGTGCGTGCCTGCGCCGGGCCGTTCTGTGGTTGCGCGGCCCTGGGGCGGTCTGCTTCGGGGTGGCGTGCCGCCCGCTGCCTCTGGGGGCACCCACCCCCCACGGGGCTCGGCCGGGCAGCCTTTGAGGGGTCCTGGCCTGTGAGCCCGTTTCCGCCTTGCTGGGGCCTCTAGAGCAGGGATGGTGAGACCGGGTTTGCAGGAAGTTCCGGAGTTTCTTAGGCCCGAGATTGGGACGGAGCACAGGAATCTCAGGCCCCGTCTTCAGCCTCCCTCTCCATGCTCCCCCCTGTCTCTAAAAAGGCCAGACCAGGTTCTTACTCAGAGACACACAGCTCCAGCTCCTTCTCGGTGGGCCATTTTTGGGTTTATCTGGGCCTCATTCAGTCACTCGCTGGTTTATTTGTTCAGACACACTCGTAGGACACTTAGCACCTCCTGGCACCGCAGAGGTTCTGGGTGGCGGGAGCAGGGATTAAAACTCTGACCTCATCAAGCCGCTTCCCCGGTGTCGCTGGTCCTGGCTCCGAAAGGCTCAGCCCTGCACTTGAGCTGTTCCCGGGCTCCGTCCCGTGTCGCTGGTTACCGCTCGCATGGTCAGTCGCATCTGCCCCGGAAGACAGAGGACACGCGGTCCCGAAGGCCCGGCAGGTGCATATAGGAGGTGGGTGGGAGGGTTGGGTAAAAGCCTCACGTGAGAGCTCTCTTTAAAAAAAATCGATATGACTTCATACCTCCCCACGTGAGCATATTAGTAATTATTGGGGAGGAGTGAAAACAGAAATCTTTATTTTTTAATGGGACATGATTAAACTGCAATGACCACTGACCTCATGGGAGGAAGGCTGTACGACGCAATTTACCCATCTCTGCTCGCACATACCTTCTGGGTATTAGAAAATTACATAATTAAGTATAGATTACCACAGGCATGTCATTACACGTTTTATTATTCCTCAGAGACTTAGAAGTAATACTCTGTATTTATATGTGCTTTTCATCAGATTATCTGCAATCACTTTACAAATATTATCTCATTAATCCTTTGCGATAGTTTCATGAATTTCCCTATTTCATGGATTAAAAAACCGCAGTCTGCAGCGATTAACTGACAAGGTGAACCTCTCACACTTCAGCCTTCCACCACGGAAAAAGCAGGCTTCACCTGCCATTTCCACCTGGAAAGGGTGTGTTCTAATTATGTGAGAGTTGAAGTTACCTAAAGAATTTCCAAGTTCCCATGAAAAGAAGTAGAAATAAAAGTGTACATCATAGAACAATCATGGCTGCTCATTCTTCAATGTCCTCGGTTTGAATTCTAGAAGTAAAGAGTGGATGACATTTCCAAAGAGGAAGTTTAAAAAATGTATTTAATAAATTAATATATAACAAATTAACATATTTAATTGTTATATTATAAATACTATGCACACGTATTTATACGCACACACAAACACATCTGAATCAGGGCATGGGAGAAGGAACCCACTTGTTTTAGATCCACTTACAGACACCATTTTTTTTTGGTCTTTTTTTAGGGCCGCACCCGCGGCATATGGAAGTTCCCAGGCAGCTCCCTGCTTACACCACAGCCACAGCAACGTGGGATCCGAGCCGCGTCTGCGACCTGCACCACAGCTCACGGCAACGCCGGGTCCTTAATTCACTGAGCAGGGCCAGGGATGGAACCTGAGTCCTCATGGACACCGGTCGGGTTCATTAACCGCTGAGCCACGGCGGGAACTCCTTGCAAACACTTTCGTTACTTGCGTTGGTGGATAATGACCATAGAAGACGGACCCATGGAGTGCGATGGTACCCGGGGGTCAGGCGATACACACGGGCATCCGATGGTCCCCAAGAGCACTGAAGCAATTTCCGGGCTCCTTTTGGAGGTGAATTTACTTGGCCGGTTTGGGCTCCCCTTCCTGTGGGTTCATGTGCATTCTGTTCATTCCCTCTGTCCTTTAGGCCAGCCCCGTAAGATGGCTGCTCCGGCCCCACTTCGCAAGGCGAGTAACGGGTCTGGAACAACGAGGCAATTCTCCGGAAGTCACAGCAGCCACGAAATGCTGAGTGACAAGGCACATCTGGCTGAATCCAAACCATGGCAGGCTCGGGGACAGGCGAATGGCTCTAAAATCTAAATGAATTTAGAAAACCCACTGAAGTGAGGAAAACACAGTGACGCATTCAGAATACAGCTTCCCTTTCTGAAAGAATAAAACATTTTCTGACAATTTAAATAGATGGAATAAGATGGGGAGTGAAGATTTTTGACTGCTCTTTTTGCTTGAGAAAACGACTCTGATCTTTGTTCTCTGAGTAGTCTGAATTTCTTACTATCTCTGAAAATGGCTCCTGGTGACATGTCGTGCCGTGGAAGTGGAGAAAGGCCTTTGGAACCCGGCCAACGCCTTCCCATAGGCGTTTCTGTCTCAACAGACTCCTCCTCTATTAACCGAACACACGGGATGGAGGGTCATTGGAACTGAGAGCTCTGGGCTTTGAGGGACGGAGGCCAGGGCCATCTCTGTGATCGCCGTCCCTCCAGCACATAGTAGGCGCACACGTCAAGTATTTGTCACGCATAAACAAAATATTGGGGGCTTATCAGTACGCAAGGCCTGTTCCTCACTCGGATAATTCTTGTTTGCTTTTCCTCGGCTTTGCTATCAGGAAAATGGGTGGGAGTCCGAGCTAATGTCGGCGGAGTTTGTACAGTAAGTCAGGCCCTGGGGAGAAGAGCACGGTGGACGCCTAGTGTGCTTCTGTGTCTAATTACCCTAATTTACCAGTCCGGCTGGATGGCGTGGGGGAATACCAAGTGCAGCAGATCTTTCTTTCACGGGCAATTCATGGCGGGGCCGTTGAAGAAACAAATGACCGAATTAATTGGTGGGAACTTGACCTCTTGGATCTTTGAAGCCCTTCTCGTTGCCTTCCGGAGCCTTACCAAGACGGGACCCATGGCTTGCCTTCCACTTTCAGCAGGTTGGAGGGAGGCCTGTGCAGCCGGCCGGGAGAAGGGCTCCTTGCGCCAAGATGAGCTCCTCGCGGAACTGGGGGCCCGTTCCCTCCGGCCGAGGCCCAGAGCCAGTGGTGACCCCGGGCAGGGGGAGGACGTCCCGCTGAGGGAAAGAATGGGCGCCTGTGTGGGGGCCCTGGGACCTGCGGGCGTCTCCCAGCCTCTCTAGGCTTTGGTTTTCTCACCTATACGCTAAATGCCTAGGCGACATCGGGGCTTCTTAGACTTGGGTGTTATATCCTGGGAGCGCTGAGCGCGAATGAACACCAAGCCTCAGGGGCCGGCCTGCGCTGGCTCCTCTCTGTCTTCCCACCCCTCTTTTTACACATTTATTCATTGTCAAGGACTTTAGAAAGCCCTACTATTTTTAGAACCATCCTTTCATGAATGACAGAACATCTTAGTACCAAAAAGACCAACCTCCGAATAAAGGGCTTCCTCTAAATTGAACAAATTCAAACTTAGGAGAAACCTCACTGCTAATGTCTTATTGTTCTCCTCTTGTCAGTGAGATCTTTTCACGAACAAGGACCAGGACTTGGGAAACCTTGGTCCAAGAGTTCCTGCAGGGGCCTCTCACCGGCTCCATTGATCATCTTCCCTCCCGTGAGCCAAACCCAAATCCTGCCCCAGGGCCTTTGCACGAGCCCGTCTCTCCTTCTGGCACTCTCTTCCTCCAGTGCTTTCCTGAGCAGACCTCATTCCATCATCCAAGTCTCAGCTCGAGCGTCACCTCCTTTGCTCAAATGGTACCTCCCGGCTCAGCTGTCAGATGCCCAGCATATGTAAAGCGCCCAGAGTACTGCTTGGCTTCAGTAAGTGAACTTGGACCAAACGAAGGAAGAAACAAAAGCGTGACGTCCAAGGATGTCTCCTGAGGGCTGGTATTGGCTGGGGCTCCGCCCGCCCGCCTCGCTGGCACTGTGGTTACCCCGACTTGCTTGTGTCCCCCAGCTGGATGGGACCTATCCGAGAGCAGACACCCCAACACAAACATGCCGAGTGTGTTTGAGTAACAGAAAGAATGGGTGCATGGGTCCCCAACTTTCTGAGGGACGCTTCGCATCTCAGCCCTTCCTGTGGGCGAGCTCCTTTGCTCTGCACGATGACAAAGCTGTGGTCCTGCTCCCTCCTTTGCTGAAGGGACCCGGGGGACCAGCCTGGGAGTGGGGCTTCCCAGCTGGTCTTGCCTTGCAGTCCTTCTACGTGTCGGCCTTGCTGCCCCGAAAGGCGACCTCCTCACTCGGGGCAGAGACCGTGACTTTCATGCCACTGAGAGAGCCCAGTCTTTGTGTCCCAGAGACCTCGGCTCAAATCCCAGCATCACCGCTTTCTAGCCGAATGGCTACTTCTCAAAGATTCTTTATTTATTCGACGAGGCTAACGAGAGGGCCATCGTTGTTGCGTCCTGAATGGAGTTCCTGGTGCTTAATGGCTGTTTGCTCCTCCCCCTCAGCCCGTGGGAGGAACACTTCACTAGGCTGTTTAGCTCATTGACCGAAAAGGCCCCCGTGGAGGAGCAGAAAAGATCTGAGAATGGTCTAGATGCAGTAATTGCACAGTCTTCAGGGCCTGAGTTTTTGAGCCATCAAGAAAATATTGTACATACCCGAATCTGGTGTAAGGTGTTTGCGCCTACACGTAGTCAGCTGTGCTGCTGGATTTCTCTTGGTCTTTGTTTCTGGAATTTTATTTGGAGTGAATCTTAAGAAGGCATTAAAGCAGGGATATTTTAAGGCCAGGGACAATGGAGTTGTGCTGGCTTTGAATGCTCATCGTAGAGTTATCAGAGATTAGGTCACAGCTGTAGATGACAAATCGTAGCTGAAAGGCAGGATAACCCTGAGGAAGAGAAGTTCAAGGGCAGGGAAATGGGTGGGAAATAATCTCTTGTGGTTATTTCTAGGTTCCTAGATAAACGGTAAGAAAACTTGGAAAATTATTTGTTGAAACCGGCCTGGGGAATAAATGCCCTGGAGAGAATCACCAGGAGCTACTCTTCTAGAAAGTCTTGGAGGACATGGATAAGTTTTCGGAAGCAAAGGTTTTGTGACATAGAATGTTGCGTTACATGAGGGCAGGACTGTCACTCAGGAACAGGGCTGATAGTTCAATGACCATGTCAGCACCAGAGACCAGAGAATTGGGGACAAAAAGAGGCTCAGGACAAGTTTGGTGAACGGGGTGTGACAAGGGGTGAGACAGGCACAACCACTGGGTGGGTTTCCAGAACAGTCTGTTTTCACTTAACGCATCATCTCTTCCTCCCAAGCCTTTCTTCTCCAAGCTCAGTTCTGCAAACCAGGATTTACAGGAATCCTAAAAAGGAAAGCAGGGCTGAGAGCCTACATGGAGGCTGAACGAATCTGCAAATCCAAATATCAGTCTCCCTCGTGAACACAGATGCAGAAATCCAGTACAAAAATGTTAACAAAATAAGATGAACATTTATATAAAACAGTAATACCACAACAAAAAGTAGAGTTTATTCTTGGAGGACAAGCATGGTTTAGCATCAGAAAGTCAGTTCATGTGACACGCAAATCATGTGACAGAGCAAAGGGGAAATTTGACCATATCACTAAATGAAAAAAAGCAACTGTTACAATTCTACAATAACCCAGGCTAGGAGTTGAATTGGAGCTACAGCTGCCAGCCTATACCACAGCCACAGTAATGCCCGATCCGAGCTGCGTCTGCGACCTACACTGCAGCTCAGGGAGACCCCGGACCCTTAACCCACTGAGCAAGGCCAGGGATTGAACCTGCGTCCTCATGGATAATAGTTGGTTCGTTACCTCTGAGCTACAAAGGGAACTCCTTAATTAATTTTTAAATTCACGATAACGTGCATCAAAATAGACAAATGGAATATAAGAGAAACCCATACTCCAATATTCATCTTTTTCTTCTGTTAGAAAGGATAAACGCCCTCTACTTAGAATCAGTCCTTACACCGCGAAGGCACTGGGCTGCTTCCCTTCTGATCTACTGCAACGACGCCCTTTCCTCCTTCATTATCGAGTTCTTTTGATTAGATTTTCTTATCAGGATACAAACATCAAAGGTGGGCAAAGGTAGGCAATCAAGTCCAATGATGAAATTACAGTAATTAAAACAACGTGTTTTTGGCATATGGCTAAACTCTGAATAGATAAAACAGAATTCAGCCCAGAGGGCGGCGACGACTTCCCCAGGCCGTCGCTTCGTGATCCTCCTGCTCGCCTCTCCACCGGCACCTGCGCGCTCAGAGGCCGCATCGAATTCTGTGGCTTGAATAACCACCAACGTGCTAAAGTCAGCGCACCGATGCTAGCAGGCCGCCTCCCTTCCTGAGCCCCGGCTCACAGACAGCTTCCCAACAGACACCCCCGCGGCCAAGGACTTCCAACAGCATCTCAGAAGCAGAGCTCTGCTCCTCACGCTCCCTCCCGGCCTCACCTGTGCTTCTCCGGCGGGAGGCCCGTGTCAGCAAGGTGCCCCCGCTTACCCGCCCGCGCCAAAACAGCCTCTCCCGTTCCCTCCCATCCACACGCAGACCTTCCAAGTGGATCTAGAACCCAGTCATCCACCTGCTTCGTCTGATGTCTGATCTGTATCGACAGCTTCCGTGTCGGCAAGGCTGACTCCCCCTGGACGGTGTCCCATCGCTTATGAAAGATCCCAACTTTTTTTTGTCTTGGGCTAGAGGCCCTCCCTTTCTCACCTCGTCTTCTACCATTTTTCCACCTTATTGACTTGGCCCGAAACACGTGGAGCTGCTCCTGCTTCTCCGTGTCTCACTGACTCTTTTCTCTGCCTTTAAACTGCTCCAGGCCCTTTGCTGTCTGCACCTCAGCAGAGCGAGGCTGCTCTCTCTTTGTGTGTCTCCTTCCTTGTCCCATCACCAAGAGAACAGTGCCTGGCACACCAGAGGCATCCAGTAGCATACATGAAGAGAATAAACGCATACACGAAAGGGGAACCATTAAACATCACTGGAGGAATGGAGAAAACCACAGAGCAGCCAACATATGGTTTGCGTCCCATAAGGAAATAAAATTAGACAGCTTCCCCATTTTGAATATAAAAATTCCCAGGGCAGGAGTTCCCGTCATGGCTCATTGGTTAACAAATCCGACGAGGAACCGTGAGGTTGCAGGTTCGATCCCTGGCTTCGTTCAGTGGGTTAAGGATCCGGCGTTGCTGTGAGCTGTGGTGTAGCTTGCAGATGCGGCTTGGATCTGGCATTGCTGTGGCTGTGGTGTAGGCTGGCGGCTGTGGCTCCGATTAGACCCCTAGCCTGGGAACCTCCACATGCTGCCGGTGCGGCCCTAGAAAAGGCAAAAAGACAAAAAAAAGAACCAACCAAACAATAAAGAAAAACCCTCCCAGGGCATTTAAGATCTCACTGTGAAAAGCAAAACCCTAAAACTTGAGAAAACCCCCCATAAGGTCTCTACGGCCCCCGGTATAGAGGGATTTGTGAACAAGACACTAGAGCACCGGTCACGAAGGGCCAGCGGGGCTTCAGCCAAGGGAGAGCCTCACGCCGGCTTCCCGACCCCAGGACGGCAGGCGGCTTGACGGAAGGCGCCAGGCCGGCAAGGCTGAAGCCTCGGGGGCCTGAAGATGCGGGAGGTGAGGACGCGGGCTGTTTACCCCGGATCTCGGAGCTCTCCAAGAAGACGCTTGAGAGGAAGGAGGTTTAGAACAAACGGAAAGACCCGCCTTACAAGCGGCAATGCTTACAGTCCTCCGGCGTGGCTGTGTTTCTAAGAATCTTCACGAAGAGGTAGCTTGAACTCGGGATGGCACCTCCGAAAGGCAGCTCGGTGCGTCCGCTGAGAACGACGTCCTGGGGGCGGCAGGTGCCCCGGAGGGCCGGGTGCCGGAGTCTGAGATCCTGCCATCCACGGCTGGCTTTGGGGCCTGGCTTAGCCTGGTGACATCACTAAGTGTGATGACAGCGGGGCCCGTCCCACGGGCTTGCCGGGACCGTAACGAGCTAACAGGAGTAACGTCTGAGCACCCGCAGAGCAGTAACTCCCGGGCCGGGTGCACCGCGGGACGTGGAAGGCCGCCTGTCAGCAGAGTTCCCGTGACAAAGCCACCGAGGCACATCCGGGAACAGGCCAGAGACTCAGAAACCTCGGCGGAGGCCTGGCCTCTGCGCCACGGCTCAGGTCCTCCCAGCAGGCCCCAGAGTCACAGAGGACAGGCTCAGGAGTGTGCCGACGTCGCGTGGCCTGCGAAGGACAAAGCCGGCTCCCGCCGCTGACTGCGTCCGGAAAGGGCCGTGAAGAACCAGCCTCCCTGCCTGAAGTGGGTGCAGTGGGGTTTAAGACTGCTATTTAAAAACATGTGTATGGAATGTACCACGTCTTCTTAATCCATTCACCTGTCGACGGACATTTAGGTTGTTTCCACGTCTTGGCTGCAGTGAACATGCGGATGCACGTGTCTTTTTGAATTACAGCTTTGTCCGGATATACGCCCAGGAGTGGGATTGCTGGATCATAGGGCAATCCTATTTTTAGTTTTTTGAGGAAACTCCATACTGTTTTCCATCCTGGTTGTATCAATTTACATTCCCACCAACAGTGCAGGAGGGTTCCCTTTTCTCCACACCCTTTTCAGCATTTGTTATCTGTTGGCTTGTTAACGATGGCCATTCTGACTGGTGTGAGGTGGTACCTCATTGTAGTTTTGATTTGCATCTCTCTAATAATCAGACGCAGAGAACAGACTTGTGGTTGCCAAGCGGGGAGGAAGGCAGCAGGATGGACGGGGAGTTTGGGGTTAGTAGACGCAAACTATCACATTTAGGATGGATAAACAGGAGTTCCTGTTGTGGCTCATTGGGTTAAGAACCTAACTAGTATCCATGAGGATGAGGTTTTGTCCTTGTCCCTGTCCGGTGGGTTAGAGAATCTGGAGTTGCCGTGAGCTGCACTGTAGGTCACAGATGCAGCTCAGATCCCGCGTTGCTGTGGCTGTGATGTAGGCCGGCACCTGCAGCTCTGATTTGACCCCTAGCCTGGAAACCTCCATATGCCATGGGTTTGGTCCTAACAAGACGGGAAAAAAAAAAGAATGGCTAAGCAATGAGGCCCTGCTGTGCAGCGCAGGGAACAATATCCAGTCTCTTGGGACAGACCAGGATGGAAGATGATATAAGAAAAGGAATGTGTATGTACGTATGACTGGGTCACTGTGCTGTACAGTGGAAATTGGCACAGCACTGTAAATCAATTACACTTTAATAAAAAATAAAAATATGTGTGGGTTTGAATTTGTTTAAAATTATTTAAAAACATCTGTTTAAAACTGTGTGTAGCTTTGATGTGTTGATCTGGAAATTCCACCTTAGGACAAGGTCATGCGCTGGGCTCCTCTGACCTGGCAGAGTCGGGTCCCATCCCTTCCCGCCATCCGGGTGGGGTCGCCCTGCGAGGTTTTGAGGGAGGCAGCCCTCAAGCCGGGCTGCTCTCTGGGTCTTGGGCAGACAGGGCGAGCCACCTCTGCGGTTTGAGTCTTGGTTTTCTCCCCCGTCCGTGAGCATCTCGGCTAAGATCAGCTCCCGCTCTGATTTCTAGGTGAGTTCTGGGGTTCGAGGGTAGTGCCTGGAGAGAGAATCACTAAATAGTCTCAAATCCCTGGAAAGAAATACTTTGTTATCTTTCCAGAGGACAAATACAATGCAGCAAGGCAGCAAGGGGACACCGACAGGAAGTGGGTTTTTTGATGTAAATATTCCGTAAGATGCATGCTACCTGTTCTTTGTTCGTCAGTGTTCACCGATCTCCTTCATGCTGAGAGCAAGGCACGGCTTCACTGCTCCGGCTGAGTGGTCGGGGCTCTGCCAGTTCTCATAAATGCCGTTATATCAGGCCCTGAAAGGGACCTGTTGATTTCTTAAATGGTGACGAGCAGGTTAACACACAGAACTGAAATACCTACACGGTTGAATGATATTAGTATGACAAGGGAAACGGAAAAAGAGGCCTGGAGATGTCCCACCGTGACACCAGAATCCGTGTCCCTGTGGCGCCCCCATCCCAGCTGCAAGGGTGTTTACCTCGCCCTGGGTGCAGCTGCTGTTTTTGCCTGTCACCCCTTCTCCCTTCTGTTTTTAGCCTGGAAGTGTTTTGGTTGTTTTCCTTCTATAAGCATAAGCCCATAGTCCACAGTGTCCACAGGCAGCCTGATAATTTGTAAGACAGTCTGTCATTCACTCAACAAACATTTGCTGGGAACTCTCCCTGTGCCAGATGCCCGTCTAGACTCTGAGATACCGCGGAGGAACACTAACCCCTTCCGTCATGGGGCTGACTTTGCGGTGGGTAGTAAGGTCTCTGTTTTGTTGTACTCTTATGACCTTAAAGAAGGGTCTCCCCCACAGGCTGTGTCCTCGAGGCTGAGCTGTGCCTGAGGCCTTTCTCCTTCCTGCTGGTTGGCGCTGGGGGCGCCGGGCTGGGCTTGGGCTGGGCGCAGGGTGTTCGCAGTGGTATCCAGCACCTGGCACGATTCTGGGCACACAGTAGGTGTTCTGTGAATGTGCATATATCCTAAGACTAGCATCTTCCTACAAATATTCTGGGTCCTAGTTACCGGCAAATTACTAATGGCAGGAGAACGTCTTTTTTTTTTTTTTTCTTGCCTTGTCGTAAAAGGAGCTGGCTCAGCTGGGATGGATGAGGTCACACCTGCTCTTCGGTGAGGTCTTCCTTTACCTGCTTTCATTTACATAACATCACCCGGAAATTGTTCTAAAAACCCGGAAGCAATCAGATCAGGCTCCTCAGATCTGCAGAAGTACTTTCCTAAGAAGGCGAAGAAACCAAAGGGTCCAGGAATTATCAAAGCGAGCGCGCACAGACTTCCCCCGTCCTTCCCAGGCCAGCTTCCATCAGCACCCAGAAGGCCTTGCCCGGGGTATTTTTGGAAACTGGCTCAAAGTGAGGAAATTCAGGAAACTGACACGTAGGGTGGATGTGGCCTGCCCTCAGCATTGTGCTGTCTTTGGTTTTCCTTTTAGAGGCTCTGACTTGGCCCGAATCCGCCCGACTTGGCATTTCCTGACTTTGACTTTGGATCACATGCTATTTAGACAAAGGGCGCGTGGGGTCCGGAGTGGGGGTGGGGAACAGGCGTTGTTTCCGGATCACATGAGATAAGGAGCTAGATGTCCCTGTAAAACTGAGTTCAGCGTCAGGCCCGTGAACCGTTTTCAGTGTGTGACAACAACGCCAGTCCATTTTATGACACTGAAAAATCAGCAGAGCTGTAGACTCTGACTTCAGACGTGAACTCACATATTTCTTCTTAAAACAAAAACCTTCACTGAGTTGCCTGTTGGCCACCAAACCACTAGGCTGCAGTGTATGGAGTCGTACTTGACCTTGCTGAAAAAAGGCGCCTTCTGGGATGGCTGCAAGGTGAAAATAATCTTTCCTGACTTCTGTAGAGGGTGCCAAGATTTTTGTGAAATTATCTATTTACCAAAAAATTGCACATGGCTTGTAAGTATCTTTCCTTGACCTTTTTTTTTGTAATTTTTATTTTTATTTTATTTTTGCATTATCGCTGGTTTACTTTCCTTGATCTCGTAACTGAGGAAACAAGCTTTCTTTTTTCTTTCTTGCTTTCTAAATTGTATGGAGGATACACATTTCATAATCGTGGTCTTGGTTGTATTGGAATAGACTCTACTTAAAATATTGTCATCAGATGGTGCAAACTTCTTTCCGTAGGGAGAATGGGCCCTTTTGTGAAGACGTCTTCGTTTAAGGCAGCGGAGTGGGCCTGGATCCGGCCGGAGACGGGGTTTGTGTGGGGACTGGAGTGCACCGCGGTTCCCTGGCTGCCGTGGTCCCAGGATCCGGGTCCTGCCCTCAGTCTGTCCCCAACCAGCCTGTGGAGCAGCCTGTGGGCCAGGCTGGGGGGACAGCAGTGCTTCTGTTACCTGGGCAGGTGGGGACCAGCCGCTTTTGGGGGCTTAAAGTAATCTGTGCGAAGTTCCTTGCTGGCACCATGCATGCCCAGTGTGGGGTGAGGAGGGGCCGGCGCGTGGGGTGAAGTGGGAGGGTCCCGCGACACGAGGCTGCTGCTGGAGGGCCGTCCAGTCCCTGCATGTGGAAGCGCACCCTGCAGACCCCGGCCCCCAGCAGCTCCCTGCTGGTTGTTTTCACAGGTCTTTCTTTTGTCTTTAAGGCTACACCCATGGCATATGCAAGTTCCCAGGCTAGGGGTCAAATTGGGGCCGCCGGCCTACACCACAGCCACAGCCACCCAGGATCCCAGCCGCATCTGTGACCTAGACCACAGCTCATGGCAACGCCAGATCCTCAAGCCCCTGAGCGAGGCCAGGGATTGAACCCGCATGCTCATAGACACTATATTAGGTTCTTAACCCTCTGAACTACAGTGGGAACTCTTTAATTTTACTTCTTTTAAACTAACAAAGTTAATTTTAAAAAATTCTTGTTGAAGTATAGTTGATTTGCAATGTGTCAATTTCTGCTGTACAACAAAGTGACTGTTATATATATTCCTTTACACGTTTCTCCATGATGGTTTACCACGGGGCACTGAATACACTGTCTGTGCTGTACGGTGGGGCCTTGGTGTTCATCCATCCTATGTGTAAAGTCTGCACCTGATGACCCCAAACTCCCCATTCCCGCCCCCCTCCCCCGGCAACCTCGAGTCTGTTCTCTCCGCCTGTGAGTCTGTTTCTGTTTCATAGGTAAGTTTATTTGTATCACTTTTTAAAGATTCCACATATAAGTGGTATCATCTGGTACTTGTCCTTCTCTAACTTCACTAATGTGATCATTTCTAGGTCCATCCATGTTGCTGCAAATGGCATTATTTCATTCTTTTTAAAGGCCGAGTAAACGCACAAAGTTTATTTTTATTATCCACTCCTATTTACTTTTTTTTTTTTTGGTCAATTCCATTTCTTGTCCTAATTTTCCGTCTTCATCTTAGCGGTTATTTCCACAGCGCTCTCGTTTAGTGAGTATTCACCTTCCTTTATCGTACGCGTTGCAAGCATTTTCTCAAGATTCGTTTAAATACTTTATTGTTATGCACAAACATTTGATATTTGTATGTTCGATCTACTCATTTTTTTCTTTCTTTCTGAGAAGAAACTGAACTTTTGATACAAAATGATACTACTGCAGCTATTTTAGATTTTAGGTGCTAATTTTTAGGGGGAAAATATGAGTCATCACGGTATTTAACAAATGGAACCAAGTCCTGCTCCGTTTGGGCTTAAACTGTTGGGTTCAAGAAAGTAAAGAAAAGAAAAAAGAAAAGCTTCTGGGGATAAATGGAAGTGCTCTTACGATAAACATTTCACTTTTATTTGGCTTAATAGCCGCACGCTTACAAAGACCTTTTTTTCCTATTCACCTGTCCCATAGGCAGCACACAGTGGTTCTTCATGATTCTTTCTTTTGCGTTTTCCCGCAAGTGCATTTTTTTTGGTGGCAAAATGTGGCCGCAGAAGGACCAGAACGAGCTTGAATTCTCCTGGTTATAGGACAGAGGCTTCGTCCTGGACAATAATAATAAAGTCTTTGTTGTGGGGGCGGAGGCGGAGGAGGAGGAGGCGGAGGAGGTGTGGGTTTGCTCGGGGTTGGGGCCGAGGCGTTGGCTGCCGAGCCTGTCTGTCCTGACTCAGGGGGCAGGTCTGCCGTGGGCCCCGAGGAGCTGACCAGGCCATGCGGGGGATGTGACAAAACCAGCCTGCTGTCCCGGCTGGGCTCGGGGCGGGACCCCGCTCTGTGGCGAGCTGCCTCTTGGTCCTGCAGGGTGGAGCTGGGGGCACTCTGGATGTCGAGGCCCCGTCTGCACCGCCCAAAAGCCCGGGGCTGGCCCGCATCGCCGCCGTCAAACAAAGGCCGTGTGGCAGCCAAGTCGGGGCCAGAGGCGGACAAGAGGAAGGAGCCCTCAGATGGCTTTGCGACTCCTTCCCTAAATGACATGGACATGAATCACGGCCCCTCCGAGAGGCCTGGGCGATGACGCAAACCCAAGGAACCGGCGAACCTGGCTCTCCTCTCCGGGCAGGAACGGACTTGACCCGGAAGCCCGGGCAGAGCCAGGAATTTCGCTCGCTTTCGTGTCGCGGGGGGGCAGTGAAAACGCCGGTTTAATACAGGTGCTGCGTGGCCGGGTCACTTCCACCCACACATCGGAAAAGTACTGCCGGGGTGACGCGTGGCTGGGTGTCCCAGGGCCCCCCACACCCCCGGGCCCGGGACGGCTGCCTGGGCTCTGTCCTTGGCCTTTCACTCTTCTCTCTTTGGTCTCTCTGTGAGCCCCGGTGACAAACCACCGGAACCGGAGTGACTCAGAGGAAGGCGGGACGTCAAGGTCAAAGGGCCCTGGGGAGCCTTGCGCTCCAGCCCTGCTCTGGTCACCGAGAGGCCACGAGAGCCGACGCTTACTGCCCCGGCCGGGACCGGGACCCGAGTCCTGGTTACTGGCTGAGCGTTCTTTTCGTGACAAGAGTGCTCAGATCTTGGGTACAAACGTCCCACCGGGAGCCTCAACACATCCCCCTGTTCGGCATCTATCGAGGGGGGCGGGCGGGGCCGCAAGCCCTCCGTTTGACACCTGCTGCCTCTTCCCTCCGACCCTCGGGGCCGTCGGGCCGTCATCGTCTGCGCACGAGCCCCTGCCGTCCCCTGAGTGCTGGTTCCGAGGACTGCCAGCCTTCCGGCCCGAGATCCCCGCTCCGTCCCAGCATCGGGGCTCTTTCGCGGCCCTGCCGGCCGCTGCGGGCCCGCTGCCCCGGACTTGCTGAGAGCTTAGGGCGGAAGGGACGGGCGAGTGAACACCGCTCTCCCTCTCAGACTGGTCTCTGCGGAAACGGGAACTCTGGGGAGGCGGGGCCTCGGCCCCGACAGTGAACGTGCTCCCTTCCGCACCTCAGATCTTTCCTGAGGACCAGCATGGGCCACGGTCAAAGGCGTGGGCTCTGGAAGGGTGCCGTCAGGGTTCACCCCCTGGGCCCCTTAAACTAGAGGGGCTCTGCTCAGTAGACTGGGAAGACTGAACACCGGCCTTGCTGGGTCCTCTGCGGTTGAGTGGGTTTGCGCTCACATGGCGACTTCAGATAGGGCTTGGTCACGGGCAGCGTGGAGCACAGGTGCAGCCGGCCCGGATGGGGACACGCTCGGGTCTGCTCTCCAAGGCCCCTTGGGTGTCAGCTTTCAGGCCATTGTGTGGGGGCCTCCTGCTAACTCGTCTGACTGGCCGACACCAGCCTGGATCCTGGCTGCCGCTCGGGAGGGAGGCTGCCAGGCCCCTGGAGCCCCTTCGCCCCCCACACCTGCTGCCTCCTCGTTGCTCTGGGGCCTGCCTGCTCCCGAGCCTCCTCTTTCCACACGGAGCCGCTCTGGGCGGGGGGGAGGCCCACACCGGTGGATGGAAGGCACAAGCCGCCTCAGGGCCACCTCCACTCAGGACCACGTGGGGAGGGCTGTCCGCTCCTCGGGAGCCTTCCCGGGGCTGGTGATGGGCAGCGGGTTCCTGGATGTGATCAGAGGCGACACCTTCGGGGCCCTCTGTTTGCCTCCATCTGCGCTCTGTCTCGAAGGCTTCTGGAAGAGCGTGGAGGCTTCCTGCATCTCAGGAGCAGGGACTGCATCTTTGTCTGCCTTCCTAGCGCAGCCTCGGTGATGCTCCTTGGTTTCTTGCGGCAAAACGTCTACACTCGGTATTGCTCACCTTCACCGTTGTAAGCGTGCAGCTCGGTGGTGTGCTCTGTCCTCCACAACAGCCGGTGACCGTCACCTCTGTCTCTGCCCAAAGCTCTCATCACCGGCATCGCCGCCGTCCCAGCTCACGCTAGGCCCGGCCCCTCCCCGGGTTGAATTTCTCAAGGACTCTTCCTTTTTTTAAAAAGAAAAATTGAAGTAAAACTGACGAACATCTGACATCACATCAGTTTTAGATGTACAGCCTCACGATTCAACATTTATATATGTTGCAAAGTGAAATGGAAATAAGCCCAGTTTCTTGAATGGACTTTTAAAATAAGAGAATAATTCAGATACGACAAATACACCTACACTAGAACTGAAAACCTAAAGGGCATTCCCACTCCCCCGGCCCCCAGCCAAGAAAGTGAATTGTATAGACACAATCTTTTCCCGAGCTCAGAACAAATCCTGCATTTGGGTCTGTCATTCCCACGACCGCCTTTATAACTTTGCTATGCACAGACACATTTCTAAATAACGGGCAAGCGAGTGTTACCTGTTTTTTAAAAATGTTCTGTAAATGACATCATTCTCTTTCTGCCCAGATCCCGTCTCCGGCTTTTCCCCTCGGTGCTGTGTTTTCGGGTGATGCCCACGCTGCTCGTGGGGCTACAGTTACTCATCTTCTGGCTGCTTCTGGAGGGGCCCCCCGCGAGGACACCAGCCCTGGGGGCCCATCCTTCTCTTGAGGAAATGCGAGTTTCCAGACAACGCTGAGAAGAACACTTCTGCCAACGACTTTTGTGCACATTGATAATTTTTCTAGGACATCAGCAGAGGTGCGGGATTGCCATGGAAACAGCCATAGATGTTTTCTACACAGATCTTCCAGTGGCTTCCCAATGTCCACACCACAGTTTTGAGCTTTTCAGGTTCCTCTTAGTCCAACCAGTCACGGTTGGTTTTGATTTGTTTTTCAGATAATGTATATGGAATAATATCAGTGTAATTTGGGGGCACAAAATTGGTTTTATTGATTATAAAATACAGAAGAAATGCACTCTTATAGTAAAGATTGAAGGCCTCTAGGAAAGTCTGGAAAATCGAAGCTGCTCCCACCCCCCACAGCTGCCCTCTCCACCCTGCAGTTTCTCAAGAATTTACAGACATGTGCATCCGTCCAGCAAACCCCATGCGGTTAAGAATATACACACATAACACTTCATTTTATATTTATATATAAATAAAATGTCATTTGGCATAAGTAACAAAATCTACAACGTACATCGTCTGCAACCCCCGATCAGAGTTAACAGAAAAGGACATTTGGGCTGGCTCCCTGTAGCGTACCGCATGGAAGGGCTTCTATCAACATGGTATTTTTCTAAGAATTTTACCTGGTTGAAGTTATTAAAGTACAGGAAGAGGTTTTTTTTGGCCATAGCCGGGAAGTTCCTAGACCAGGGATTAACCCCAAGCCATAGCAGGGATAACACAGGTCCTTAACGCCTAGGCCACCAGGGAGCTCCTACAAGTACTTTTTTGAAAGTACGCAATCAGAGCCAACTGAGCAAGGGAGGTGGCCTCTGGGCGCCACCGTGGGCCGTGTCCAGTCCGCCCGGGCCCCACCCCTGCCAGGGCCGCACCTTCTGCTCTGATCTTTCTGCGGGAGCTGCACCAGGAGGCAAGGGTGAGGCAGCCTGGGGGGGCAGGGCCTGTATGTAGACAGGGCCAGGGGCCACAGGTGACATGTGGCTCCATTTATCTGCAGCGTGTCACACTAATCTTATCCACGTTGTAGGCCATGGCAAGAGTTACTGGAGTCAATATTTGCTTCCAGTGCGGTTTTACAGCCCTTGTTCCCTGGCACGCACCTGCCTTCTCGTCCGCCCCACTGTGTAACTGAGGCTCCACGCGCAGGGTCCCAGGCCTCCGACCGGGCGAGGGCCCAAGGGCTGCTCGCCTGTGCTCCCCTCTGGTGGAGACACGGACCCACGCACGCGTCGGGCCCGGGGCGTCTGGACCGGCCCCGAGTAGCTGGCCCCCGGGGCTGCTCAGATGGGTACAGAGACGGTGCCCAGGCGCTGGCACCTATTGCTTTGTTAAGTCCCACCTCCTCTTCACACTGACAGTCTGTCTCTTCTGTTTCCTTGTAAACTCCTAGAATTTAATTTTCCCAAGAAACCCCTGGGGCACGGAGGCTTCTGAAAGTGCGGATTTTTGGTGTCCCTGCAGGAGCTGTGATTTTGTGGGCCTGAGACTGGGAACTGAAGGGTTTTACAAGAAGCTCCCCTCCCCGACATGTGACACTGGCACAGGGCATCCTTGGATCCCACTTAGGGACGGAGCTTCTCCCCTGGACAGCAGGAGCCCACCCGCGCTCGCCTCCGCAGCCGCACACGGCCCCGCTGTTCAGAGAGAGCAACGTGGATCGCAGCACAATCAGAGAGCTGTTCCGAGCGAGCGCGGCAGGAGGCCTGATCCGGGACCGTTTTTGCAGGGGATGTGAGAGCTGAGAACCGGAAGGGGCTGAGACGGTCCCATTCCGGGGGAGCGCAGCTCGAGGTGGGTGCGGGCCGAGCGAGGAGGGCGCCTGGGTCCTCCCTCCCCCGACGGTGTGGCTCAGCCATCCGGAGCCCCCACCCCGGGGCCGGGCCGGCGAGGGCCGGGGGCGCAGAGTGCACGAGGCAGGCAGCCCGGGGGCCCACGGCGGCGGCCCGGGGACCGTGTGCCCACTGGCAAGTCTGGCTCTTGCTCTGGACCAGACGCTCCAGTCCCCGCCCCCGACGCCTGCTCTCAGCTCCGGGGCTGCAGGGACAGTGAGACCGAGCTCCCGCTCTGGATGCGGAGCCCAGGCCAGGACGACGTGGGGGGCGGGGCTGGACCCAGCCTTCCACGTGGAACCACCCCTCGGCCACCACAAGGCCCCCTGGGGCTGGTCCCCAGCGCACGTTTAGCCTGGACGAGCGTGCTTACTGCGTGGCCGTTACCGGTGTTACCGGGAGGGTCCATGAACCAGAGCAACACCGGGGCGGCGCGCGCGGGGCGGGGTGGGGCTGCCGCTGCTCGGGTTTGAGCCGTGGGAGACCTGCTCCCTGCCTGCCACCGGCAAGCCCAGGGCAGGCGGGCCCGGGCGCAGGCCCCCAGTTGTCACTGGCGCCTGGACGTGATGTGGCCGTTTCTTGGGCTCCTGTCAGCCCCTGCTGTGCTCCAGGGCTGCGGCCATGCCTCCTCTTGGGGAAAGGACCCCCTGGGGGGTGGAACTGTGTCCCCAGTGTCACGCTGACAGCCTGACCCCTGCACCCATGAACATGACCTTACTTGAATGAGGGCATCTGCGGATGTCAAGTCGAGGCTCTAGGGAGAGGGGAGCCGGGTGAGACGGCAGCGGCTGGGCCCAGGAAAGGCCCAGGGGCTGGAGGAGGCGGGCAGCTCCACCCAGAGTCTCGGGGGAGCGTGGGCTGGCATCTCTGCTGCTTGGCGCCCACAGGGACGGGAGCCTGCTGGGGGCCTGGCTGGTAGTGGGCTGAGAGCAGGTTTTACAAATGGGATTCGAACCTTCCAGGCATGGCCGAACGTGTTCCAGGAAGCAGAGGAAGCGAGAGAGGAAGCCGGGCAGGCGGTCCCCCTGGAGCCGATGGTGCCCGGGCTGGGTGCGCGGCCTGCACTCGCTGCCCGAGTCTCCACGCATCCGGCCTCCCCTGGGCATCACGGGGCCTGGCGTAGATGCTGGGGCAGGGGAGAGCCCTTGCCTTGCGGGGAGAGGCGAGGGGACACCAGGACCCCGTCTCCAGGCCCAGCTCTCCTTTCCCCACAGGCGGTGTCTGGAGGAGGAGAGACACCGTGGAGCTGGGTGCGTGATACATGCGGGTACCGCCACACGGCATCGTGTCACAGTGCGGAGAACTGAGCAGAGCCGAGGGCCGGCGACCTGTCCGGTCCAGAGAGAGAGGAGGGCAGCCCCTGCGTCCAAGCCAAAGCCCGGAGTCCCCACCGTGGCCACACAGCTTCCAACACGGCCAGTGCCTTCCCCTTGTCCGTGTCCAAGAGGGAAGCCCTGCAAGCCTGAGACACAGCCTCGCAGCCAGTTAATAAGCACTTAGTCAAGGCCGCTGGCAGCACATAAGCCGGCTATCGCCACCGGAGTCACTGGACCGGACCTTGGGAACACAGCAAACACCCTTCCTGCTATTAAGGGTGCGGGGCTCTCGCGGGTCTCAGCAAACGCCTCGCGTGGGGCCGCGGACGTTGGGCCTTGTGGGCGGCCGGGCAGGGTGGGCGGGAGTCCGGCCCCGTGTCCCACTGCCGCCTCTGCGTCCCGCGCCCAGCGCCGGTCCCCGGCCCGCGGCCTCAGGAAGGTCCCAGCGACAGCTGTGTGCCCCCAGCTGCACAAGGACACTCTGGGGCAGTGAAGGGTCAGCGTCTCGTTGCAGGGACCTGACGCTGTGAGGGCGCCCTGCCTCACTCGGGGCCCCTCCTTCTGATCCCTCGCAGCCCCACCCTCGCGCCTACGCACCTTCCTGAGGGTGGTCCCGCTTCGACCGCCTCGGGCATCACCCAGACTGCGGGGCCCCTCTGGTCGTGGGGGGTGGTCGTGTTCCTCCCGCGCCCTGGGAAGCCCACACGCCAAGAGGCCCCATCCACAGACGGCGTTTGCGTGAAGGGGGTGCCTGTCTTGTTAAATGAACAAAGTCATCGGCAGAGGCCGTTTATCCGCTCTGTGAATTTTAATTTCCAGGGACTCACCTCCCCATAACTGGGGAGGGGTGAAACCCACGGGTGCAAAGTAGTGTTTTCATGGTGAGGAGAATCCCCAAGGGGCCACGTGAAGAGCACATGTGTGCGCGTGTGTATGCGTGTGCGTGCGTGTGCGTGTCTGTGCGTGTGTGTCCGTGTGTGTGCATGTGTGTGTGTGTGTGCATGTATGCCCACGTGTGCCTCTGTGGGAAGCCTTTCCTGAGCTGGCTTTGAGAAAAATAAGTTCCAATGTCTGTGGCTTTCCCCAGTTGGGTCATTGTGACCGTTCTGTTTCATTAGAATTAGTCACATTTGGAGTTCCTGTGGTGGCGCAGCAGAAACGAATCCCACTAGGAACCATGAGGTTGCGGGTTCGATCCCTGGCCTCGCTCAGTGGGTTAAGGATCCGGCGTTGCCGGGAGCTGTGGTGTAGGCTGCAGACGCGGCTCGGATCCTGCATTGCTGTGGCTGTGGGGTAGGCCGGTGGCTACAGCTCCTGTTAGACCCCCAGCCTGGGAACCTCCCTATGCCGTGGGTGTGGCCCTAAAACGACAAAAGACAAAATAAAATAAAATAAAAAATAAAAAGAATTAGTCACGTTTTCCACAGCACCTTATTTTTTCCCCTTCATCAAAAATCTCACTGGCCTTGACTGAGTTTGACCGGACTGAACGCCATGCAACAACGGGATCCACGGTGATTCTGGTTTATTTCCAACAGTTGGAAGTAGAACCGTTGTGCAGGCTTTAGTTTATTTCAACAAACTGTATTCCACGACGAGGCAGAAACAGAGGTGTGATTTTGACAAGTGACAGGTGCGGCCGGCCGGCGGCCTCACCACGTCCCATCGTCCCGTTCAACGCCGCGTCCTTCGTGTTTGTCTTTTAGGCACCACGTGGTTGTGGGATCCGGCTCTCAGACGGAGAACCCAGCTCCCAAGAACAACGCTCTCACCGCCGTCCCCACGCAGGTCTCCAGGCTCTAGAACCCGGACCCCCCGCGAGCGCCGCCGCCTGGGGGAGCCTCTCGTGGCAGGTGGGGAGGGGCCCCGGTCGGGCTCTGGGCTCCCAGGAAGGGCCGCGTGCCAGAGCCCCGTGGCCAGGAAGGAGCAGGGTGCCTCCTGGGCGGGCCCCTGGGAGGCAGAGCCCAAGCCAGGGTTGGCGGAGCTGAGGGGGCCGAGCTGGGGAGCCCCGGGCACAAGCCCCACCTCTGGAGTGGACGGGACCGCAGCGAGGAAACAGACGTCGGCCGGGCCCTCCGCAGCCCAGCACCCGGAGGCGATGGGCTGGGTCTTCTGTCCCGTATCCACGCGACGGATCGGGGCCATGACCTGCCGGGGGGGCCCTGACTTCTGGGGAGAGCAGCACGGCCTCAGCCTCGGAGTTGGAATTTCACACACACGGCAATCGAAAGCAGTTTAAGAAAACACTTGCATGGAGTTCCTGCTGTGGCTCATGGGTTAAGAATCTGGCTCAAAGGCTGTGGCCACTTTGGAGGCATGGGTTCGATCCCTGGCCCGGTGCAGTGGGTTGAAGGATCCGGTGTTGCTGCGGCTGTGGCTCGGGTTCAGTCCCCGGCCTGGGAACTTCATAGGCCATGATGCAGCCATAAAAAGAAGGAAAAAGAAAGAAAAAGAAAATACTCATGTGAATTCACTGCCCGCCCTTTGCTAATCAGTCTGTGTGAAATCGCCAGTGTCCACTGTCCTGGGATGCTGGTCCGAGCAGCGGCCAGAACCTCCCCGTCACTTCTGGGGTCCTGCGCTTAGACGGTCTGCTTGTTCACGCCGCCCAGCAGCGTGGGGCACGCAGAGCTAGCTGGCCTCTGCCGCCCTCTGCGGGTGGGGCCGCCTCTTTCTCTCCCCCCGCACCGGGCGCTGGGGTTTTTCCCTCCTCCCCCCATCGCGAGCGGTTCTCAGGAAAAGACGCCTATCAGTCACTCACCTGCTAGTGTGAGCGAGCTCCAGCTGACATTCCCCCTGATTCATTCGGTAAATATTAACCGAGGGCCGCCAGGCTGTAGCGGGTGTGAACATCTCGTCCCTGACCTGGGGGATCGGGCCACGGAAAGAAGCGTCAACAGAAACGAAGTGTCGACCCCAGAATATTAACAGCCGCCCCTTGATGGGGGACGAGGGTTGGTTAAGAGACCGGCGCTTTTTGGAGGCGGCGATGGCCAGGCCGAGCCTCCCGGTGGGAGGGGAGAGGAGGTGGGCCTGGGCGAGCGCAGGGCTCACCTGCAGGCCCGGCCCAGGATCACCGCATGCAGGTTCTGGGCGTGCGGTGTTGCCTGGAGGGCTGGCGGGCACGCCGGCTGGAGCCGGACCCTCTGCTTGCCAGCGGCCTGGCAGCTGGGGCCCGCCGGGGTTCCAAGCAGAAAGTCCGTCCGCTCAGCTTTTTCCATGTTGAACCGGAAATCACCTGTTTGGGACCCGCAGAGTGTCAGTAACAGGAAGAGGTTGCTTGGGGGCCCTGTGGGGGGCCGAGGAGAGAGGACACCCTCGGTGCAGTGGGGAGCCTGCGGGCGGGGCTGGGAGGAGGGGACAGCCGAGAAACGTTAGGGTGACGTTGCTGGGCCCGCTGGAGAGGGCGCGGGAGGCAGCTGGACGGGGTTTCCAGCTGGGCCCCAAGGCGGGTGGCGGGGGTCCAACCAGGCGGGCTGGGGGCTGCGCACAGGTGCCTGGTGGCTGCGTTCAGGGACGTTTAGGTCACTGACACAACGTTAAGATGGGTCTACAGGAAGAAAGCGGTAGCGGTGGGATTTGGAAGATGGGCCAAGTGATTTGGGCAGGGAGGGCCCCCCCAGCCACTAGTCCCTCTTAAATCACAGTTTGGGGGTGGCCTCCTGTGCCTCCCGCCAGGTCCTGCCTTGCATGTGCAGCCGTGCGTCCTGCCAGCACTGAGGCCTCGCTGGTTCCCGGGCAGCGCACTGTGGCCCCGGGGCCTTTCGTGTGCTGCTTCCTCTGGCCGGGCCTCCCCGAGAGAGGCCGCCCCCTCCTGCCCCGTCCCTCTCGTGGCGCCTCCCACAGCCACACGGCCTCTTCACCAGGGCTGTTTCCCGCCTCTCGCTGCGTGGATGCCCCAGGCTGCAAGACTTCGTATGGGCTGCAGTGACTCCTGTCTCCCGGAAGCCAGGCAGCTCTGTTGACAGATATTTGTTGAGTAACGAGTTAATTGAGAGCCACAGGGGAGGGAGCGGAGACTGCAAAGCCGAGGTGGGAAGAGGAGACTCGGTTTGGACCAGAGCCGCGCTCGCGGTGGCTGAGGGACCTGCGGGACACGGGAGGGGCTGAAAGGGCAGGTCACCCGGGGCTCGGTGCTGCCAGCCGTGCGTCTGCGAGCAGCCTTGCCAAGGAAGTTGCCAGCAGCCAGGGCCGGCTTCGGGCGGCCTGGGCTCCTGCCCCGTCCTGGCGCCTGCTCTCCTGGCAGCCGGCCCGGCCCCGGTTGCCGGCCCGGCCCCGGTTGCCGCCCCGGCACGGGCCGTGCGGCTGCCGGGCCTCCGGAGGACCAGGGCCTGGCACCTGACTCTGCCCGGGGCTCCACCTTCCCGGGGCCCGAGCTGCACGGGCACGAGCTCTGCGTCTCACACTCCCGGACTCGGCCCCAGGGGGCCGGCAGCTCCTGGTGGCAGCCCCTCTGGAGGGGACCCGCCCGCCTGAGCCCAGGGCTCCGAAGGCGGTGGATCAACAGGTAGCTAGCTGTGCCCTGGTTAGTTGTGGCTGTGAGTGTGCATATCCCAGGTGTGAAAATCATTAAAAATGCCTCTGAGTTCCCCTTCCTCCCACTTGGGTGTTTTGCACCTTGTCTGAGATGCATACTTATCCACTGCCTGGATTTTAGGTAATTTGGGTGGGCGACTTCTACTTTAAATTGAAGTGCTAAAATTCTTAAACCTCAGGGTTCAGCAGTGAGCACGTGGCGGGCAGGCGTGGGCTGCCTTCGTCCATCTGCCGGTGGTCTGCCTGGTATTTTGTTCTTGATTCCAGAGCCCGTCCTGGGACAGTCAGAGTCCCCCCCCACGCCAGCTGCTTGGTGCTGCCCTGGGAGCCCCTCCAAGGGTGGTTCAGACGCCAACGATCCCTCCTGCCCTACCCCACCCCCGCTGCGAGCCTGCCGCCAATTTCACGCCCAGGCTGGGTGCTGGGTCTCTACTCCTCAGAGTTCACTCCACCCAGGTGGCTTTTCATGACAGAATGGCTGCTCCCAACGTTGGAGTGTCAGGCGGGGAGAGGGGCCAGGCAGACTCCTGCCCGCCCCCGGGGGGGGCGGACTGTCAGGGAGCAGGGCGTGGGGGTGGCAGATTGCGCTGCGTGTGTCCTGCATGGTCCCGAGCTGCTGGCAGGATGACCTCTTGTCACTCCAGGGACATGCCGAGGAGAGACGGTTAAAAGGCCCTGTCTCCCTCGCCCTTTGTCCGCGGGCCGGGGTGTTGGGCGGGAGAGGGTGGTGATGGAGCCCCCGCGCTGCGCAGGTGAGGCCCGGGCGCAGGTACACCTGTCTGAGGGCTGAAAGGTGAGCCGTGGAATGGCGGCGCTTTCATCAACACCTCTGTCCTGGCGGTGGGGCTCGGGCTGGGAGCAGGTTTCAAACACGCCGGGCTTAGGTGTCAGGAGCTGTCCCTCTGCTCCGGGTCGGTCTGGGCCTGACTCTTTGATATCCTGAGCCGGGAGCCCCGACCCGAAGCCAGCTCCGCAGACCCACGCTCCCCGCGGAAGTGACAGTCGACGCCGCGAGCTGTGCCTTTGAGCTGACTTTGAAACGCACCTGCTCCCGTTTTGCTCCCAGGGCAGGTGTTCTGATGGTCGGAGAAATTTGCTATCTGCCCGTTTCCCCGTATGACCAACCTCAGTGTCCACTTTAACTGCAGTATTTGCACTTGAAAAGTCCAGGAAAATACGGTTGTTTACCTCCAGTTCCCCAGTGGCTGCTGGTCCCTGCGGGGCTGGTCTTCAGTGCGGACGACGCCTGTCCGGTTCCAAGTGGCCTTGGCCTTGGGCCGGGATCTCTCTCCTGAAGAGGGAGCTGGCAACAATGCAGTTGTTACGGCTACACTGACTTGCGAACACAGGTTCTTAAAAAGGGACAGTTAGACATCACTTGGCAGTCATGTGGACCTGACATTAAGGACAAGGTGACACAGAGCCTCCGTGCCCCCCAGTAAACATGAGAAAAGTTAGGCAAAATATGAAATTATTCACTCATTTGCAGGTCAGCCAGAAATGAGGCCAGGCTATTCCTGCTTCATTTCAGTTTTAGTGTGTGTGCTGAAGTGAGTATGTAGTTTTGTTCTTTTGGAGGGAATAACCTTAACCAAGAAGGCGAAAGACTTGTCCATTGAAAATATTGCCCAAGAAAGTCAAAGAAGACACAACAAACTGAAAGACACCCCACGTCCATGGATTGAAAGTCTTAATATTATTGGGAAGGGATGCCACCCAAGGCGATCTACAGATTAAATGCAGTCCCTGTCAGAACCCCAATTACAGCTTTTGCGGATACAGAAAATCTTCCCTAAAATTTATGTGGGATCTCAGGAGACCCCAAGTGACCAAAACTATCTTGAAGAAGCACACATTGGAGGTCAGAGGACTCAGATTTCTTGATTTCAAAACACGTTCCACATCTAGGAAGCCGTGGAGCTGGTGTAAAGACGCACGTCTCCATCAGTGGAACACAACACAGAGCCAGAAACGAAGCCTGGTGTGCAGTCAAACGACCTTGGACAAGGTCACCAAGACCACTCAAGGGGCAGAGGGCAACGCCTTCAGCAAATGGGTGAAACGGGGACCCTCACCGTACACCACACACTCAAGACGGCGTAAAGCCTTAAACCGAAGTCCTAAAACCGTAAACTTTCTAGAGCAGAACCTCAAGGTAAGGTTTGTGACGTTGGACTTGACAGTGATCTCTTGGATATGACACACAGGGCCAGGGCTTGGGCTCCGATGACGGGCGGGCAGTGACAGGGCCAGGGCTTGGGCTCCGATGACGGGCGGGCAGTGACAGGGCCAGGGCTTGGGCTCCGATGACGGGCGGGCAGTGACAGGGCCAGGTCTTGGGCTCCGACGATGGGCGGGCAGTGTCAGGGTCAGGGCTTGTCTGGCTTTGTCTCCGAGGGTCTCTGGTCACTGTCCTCCAGGCGGCAACCTTCTGGTGCCTTAGACTCCCGGCTCGTCGGGTCTTGACGGTGAGGGAGGAGAGTGGGCGCTCCCCGTTTGCCAGTAGAAAAGCAGACTGGGGCCCCTCTCGCGTGCAGCCTGGCAGCCGCGTGGCCCTTGGTGGAGGCACACGGGCGGCCACGTGTGGCCTGATGCAGGCTTTCCCGGGAGGGTCTCCCCCGCCTGGGGCCCGACGTCGGCCAGAGTGTGGCAGGACTGAGACCCCGCAGTCTGTCCGGGGCGACTGCCGCGGTGGGCAGGCGTTCTGTGCACAAGGCCCAGGTCTGCCTGTCTCCCCGCTGCCGCCGAGCAGGCCCTGGGGGCTGCGGGCCCGGTCCGCGCTTTGCCAGCAGAGCAGGGCCCTGCGTCCTGGGCCCTCGAGGCCTCCATCGCACCCGCGCAGCCCTGCCGCGGTGTGGCCGCCTTCCCAGCGCGCCTCTCCCTCTGCGTGGCTCTGGGAGAGGCCGCGGTGTGTGCCTGAGACCGGAGAGTCTTGGGGGGCCCTGGACCCCTCCCTCCCCACCGTGCTGCCTGTCCCTGCCGGCTTCTGTGCCAGGCCGGGGTGAGGGCCGCGGTTTTCGGGAGACCATGGAAGTGGCTGGGGAGGGCGTCAGGCAGAGAGCCTCAGTGCAGGCGGCGCCAGGCGTTTATTTCTCATGTGTCTGCCTCATTCGGAGTCGAGGCTGCCCTGGGCCGGCCTGCTCTTCTCGGCTGGGCTCTGCTCTGGGCTCTGTGACTCTGCCACCCCCCTTCCAGACCAGCCGTGCGGTCCTTCTCCGCAGGCGTCTGGGATGGGGTGGGTGGAAACCCTGTGCTCCTCTGAGCCTGGAGGGGCCGCCCCGGCCCTTCTGCCGCTTTCTATCGATTACAAAGTTCCTGACGTTTCCGTCTCAGACCCTGTTCTACTCTCGAGAGTGACAAAGGACCCCAGAGAGTGTTTCTGTGCTTTGTGTGCATCTGTATTCACTGCAGTAGGAACTGAAGTTAAAAAACTGGAGTTCCCTTTGTGGCTCAGCGGTAACCAACCCAACTAGTATCCATGAGGACGCGGGTTTGATCCCTGGCTCTCCTCAGTGGGTTAAGGATCCAGCATTGCTGTGAGCTGTGGTGTAGGTCACAGATGCAGCTCAGATCTAGTGTTGCTGTGGCTGTGGCGCAGGCTGACAGCTACAGCTCCAATTCGACTTCCATATGCTGCCAGGAAAGAAAGAAAGAAAGAAAGAAAGAAAGAAAGAAAGAAAGAAAGAAAGAAAGAAAGAAAGAAAGAAAGGAAGGGAGAGAGAGAGAAAGAAAGAAAGAAAGAAAGGAAGGGAGAGAGAGAGAAAGAAAGAAAGAAAGGAAGGAAGGAAGGAAGGAAGAAGGGAGGGAGGAAGGAAAGGAGGAAGGAAGGAAAGAAAGAGAACTAAAAAACTTTAAAAATATTGGCCTTCCTGCTGTGGTGCAGCGGGTTAAGGATCTGGCTTTGTCTTGCTCGCAGTGTGGGTTCAATCCCCAGCCCAGAGCAGTGGGTTAAGGATCCAGCATTGCTGCAGCTGCGGCATAGTTCGCAGCTTAGGTTGGATTTGATCCCTGGTGTGGAAACTTGCATCTACTAGAAAAAAAAAAAAACAGGAGAACTTTAAAAATATTAATAAATAATTAATTTCAGAAGAACAGTGATAAACCCATTACAGGTAACGTGCTGAATATTCTTTTAATGAAGGAGAACCGTATCTTCCTAAACACCAAGGAAGACGGTGAGAGGAGTGGAGGCGTTTTACATTTTGGGAAATCTCTTTCATATCCGTCTGAATAGAGGACAGCGGGTTTCTGACACCGGCTCCTGCATGCAGGCTGTTGCCAGGGTTTTTTTCTCTGGCAGTGGGTGAAATACCCCTGAGCCCACACAGACGTGCGCTCAGCAGAGGAGAGGGTATCTTAGTCTTTCAAGGTGAGTGTGGCTATTTTTTGATGCTGTGCCAAACCTCGGCAGGTGTCTTACTGCTCGGCTGTTGGGGGACCTGGAGCCTCACAGATGAAGCTTTTGTACTAAAACCCACGGGTCCGTCCTGCAGCTTGTATGGATTGGTCATTCGGAAACGGCTGATTCATTGAGTCACACAGGTCTTCTGAATGCTGCCACATTTCACACAAATCAACAAGTCAGGGTGGTGAGAAGGACCCGAGACCTTCTCCAGCCTTGTGCCGGGACCCTCAGCCCCTCGGACACTCGCAGTATCGAGTCTGTTCGGGAGACACTTGAAGACGCTCTTTGCGGTCACCTCCCCGCGGCTGGCCTTGGGGCACACTCGGTCCTCCCTCGAAGCTTTCCCTGCATCCCCGTCACCTGTGTGCCACTGCCACCCCCAGACACACAGCAGACGTGACCTTTTATGTGTCCTACCGCCCTGGCCGCGAGTTCTGCAGAGACAGGGCGGATTGTTTCCAGTGCTGCGGGGACTGTGGCCGACCGCGCAAACCGGGGGCTGCGGCTTCCACGCCTGGCTCTTCTGCTGGGACCTGCTGGCCTGGGGTGTCCTAGGCGTGGGGCGAGTTCTTGTGCTGAGATTTCATCTTTTTTCCTCTCCTCAGCCTGACCTGGGGACCTATCCTGACTCCTCGGCCCCCCAGGGTGTGCCCCCCAGGGCTGCGGCCAAACACACAGTTCCCTCCGGGTGTTTAGGGTGGAATGTCTCTCTTGGAGGAGAAAATCAACGACTAGGAGTGAAATTCTGCAACGCAGAATTTCCCAGCCCCCAAGGCTGCCCGAGTCCCAGTCACGCAGGCAGCCCTGGGGGGGGGGAGGGGCAGGTGTCCGGCACGAGCAGGGCGACACAGGTCTGCAGGGAGCCACGGCCCAAGTGCTGCCCGCGTCCTGAAGCCCCTGTTTGTGCTTCTCGGGCTTTGAAATCTCTGGTTTTCTCCCTCCCTTCCTCCCTTCCTTCTTCTCTTCCTCTCTCCCTTCCTTTCTTTCCTCTTCTGTCTAAGAAGCACTGTTTATCTCCTCCGTTTTCTCCCCCACTAAGGATGCTGATCATATTCTAGAACCTGAACTCAGCAGCCCAGGCTCGAACGCTTTGTCTGATGTGATTTACAGGAATGTATTTTATCATAAAAGCCGGGCCGTCTCTACCTGGCAAAGGGTGTAGCTATAATGATCTCTTCACTTTTATTTAGTAGGAAATTAAGCTAGTTTTCCTGGACACTTAATAGTTTTCCATTTCATTTGGTATATTGGTTTAACCAGGCATTAGTTTTGGCGGATTTCGAGCACAAGTCTAAAAGTAATCACTTAATTAATTACTCTATCTATTTTATGAGTTCAAAAAAGATTATGGGATCAGAGTAAGGCTGTGGACATATCGTATCCAGATTTTCTCACGTTCTTTTAAAAATAAATTTGAGCAAATAGCTGTATTTAGGGAGAAACAAATAGACACGCTTTACAGGATGGCCCAGGTCAGTGCCTCTGAATAAGCGCGGCAGTCTCCACAACGACCTCTGCGGAGCTCCCGCTGTGGCCAGACAGGATCGGTGGCATTCTGTGAGCCCCACGACATAGGCTTTGATCACCGGGCTGGCGCAGCGGGTGAAGGATCCAGCGTTTCCGCAGCTATGGCTTAGAGCTCCTCTGTGGCTCCGATCTGTTCGCTGGCCCAGGAGCTCCATGTGCTGCAGGGCAGCCGAAAATGGGAAAAAAGGAAAGAAAAGAAAGGAGAATGACCAATGTGTCTTTATCTGTTGTAATGGGCTGTCTGTGTTCCCCTAAAATTCAGTCATTGAAGTCCTAAGACCCAAAGTCTCAGTATGTGACTCTATTAGGAGACAGGGCCTTAAAAGAGGAGTTCAGGTAAGCCAGGTCACTAGAGTCCTAGTCCTGTGTGACAGGTGTCCTTATGAGAAGGGGAGATCGGGACACAGACACACACAGGGTGGGCCCTTTAAGGGCACGGAGAGCAGGCAGCATCCACACCCCGCGGAGAGAGGACTAGGGAGGAACCAGCCCCCACACCTTGATCTTGGTGCCCAGCCTCCCGCTCTGGGAGGCTACGTTTCTGCCATCCAAGGCCCCGCCCTGTGTGCGGTGTGGCTGCCCGCTGCGGCTCGAGCCTGACCCGTGAATTTGTCTGCTCCCCTGGCCGTCACCGAGCACCGCGTGGACGTGTCACTGACAGCAGGAGCAGGGGACCGGACAGCCTCGCCTGTCCCAGGCTTCTTTTCGTGCGGCAGAGGGCAGTCTGCTTGTTTAAGTCCGCGGAGAGCCAGTTGTGGTCATGGGTACCCAAGCCCGGTCACTGCGGCCGAGCGTCCTGAGTCGCCCAGAGCGGGGAGGGCGGGTTCGGGGTGTCATCATGGGGAGAAGGGAGGACGAGGCCGGGACAACGAGTGAACCCCCCGGCTGGCACGTGAGCGGATGCGGGGACGGTGGGAAGCGCCCGTGCCTGCTCGTCAGCTGTGCCGTCGCGGCTTCCTTGCTGCCATTCCCTTCCGCGCTGGGCCCTCCGCCAGGTGTGTGGGGATTCAGAGAAAGACGAGCACGATTCTGTCCACTGTCCACACCTGACAACGCGGGAAGCAGCCCTGTGAGAAGTCTGTGTTTCCAGAAGCCGGGGGAAGGTGTGTGCCGGGCTGGACTCCAGCGAAGGGGAGCGTGGGGTCTCCCCGGGCTCCAGGTGCCTGGCTGCTCGCAGAGGGAAGGGGGCCCTGCTCCCGGGACGGGAAGAGGAAGCCAGGAGAGGCTCAGGTGTGCTGCGGGTCCCGCACCTGGGCAGGGCTTTCTGTCACTGAAGACCGGTTTGGGAAGGTCTGCCTGGGGTCACTCTGGCGGGCCTTGACCGCAGACGAGGGTCCCAGTGCACGGTCACAAATCAGGACAAGTCACACGCTGACGGCTCTCAAGGGTTTTTCTCGGGGCAGAATCTCAAACTGCAAAGCCAGCATCAACTGGGATCAACTCCACAGCCCATTAGCGAGACGGGGGTCCCCCAGGGGCTGAACGCGGAGCAGGACGTGATCGAGTTTTAAGGCATTTAAAAGTGGCTTCGTCAAATGATAACTTACCTCCCATAAAACTCACTCATTTCAGGTGTGTACAGTTCAACAGCGTGTGACACATCTTTAGGGCTGTGCACCGTTACACGTCCAGTTCCAGAACATTGGCTCCACCCCCAGATATCCCTGGTGTTTGCTGGATGTCACTCCCCCACAGCCTCTGACCTGCTCCCTGCCTCCAGATCTGCCTGGTCTGGGCACCAGGTACACGGACTCGTTTGGTCTGAGGTCTTTGCACCCGGCTTCCCTCACTCAGCGAAACGCTCTGGAAGCTCATCTGCCACATAGCATGAGCAGTTCATTCTTTTTCATTGCTGCGTAGCGATCCGTTGCGTGGCCGGGCCTCACCTCACTCATCCAGCATCAGGATGGGCGTCTGGACGGTTTCCAGCCTGGGCTGTCGTGAACACGGGTGCTGTGAACGTCTGTGGATCAGCCTTTGGTGGACGGTGTTTCCCTGTCTCTCGGGCAGGTGCACAGGGTCACATCACGTGGCTTTGACGAGCAGATGCACTAGAAGGGGTGAAGAGGGTGGGAGAGGGTGGGAAGGCAAGAAGCCCCGCTGAGGGCCCCGCCCCAGGGTGAGGTGCTGAGGGACGCTTCCTGCTCAGTGAGGTGTGGGGTTCATGGGCTTAATTATAGCCAGATATCCGGTGACCTGGGGGACCGAGCGGCAGCCTTGGGCTCGACATCAGGGGAGCTTCCTACAAAAGGCGCAGAAGGGTGTCCTAGGAAGTGGGCTGCAAGGGGACTGGTCAGAAGTTCAGGACACTGCAGCCCACGCAGGAATTTGAGTCTGACATGAAAACGCGCAGAGAAGACCTCACAGGAACGACGGCTGAGCTCAGCAAACGTCGCACCTGGACTAGTGGTGACTCAGCGGTTCACTCCAGCCGAGGTGGGTCTCATGCCTCCAGAAAAGGACTTTTTCTCTTTTTAAGGCCGCACCTGCGGCCTATGGAGGTTCCCAGGCTAGGGTTTGGATCAGAGCTGCTGCTGCCGGCCTACGCCACAGCCACAGCAACGTCAGATCCCCGAGCTGTGTCTGCAACTTACACCACAGCTCATGGCAACGCCAGATCCTTAACCCACTGAGCGAGGCCAGGGATTGAACCCATGTCCTCATGAACACTAGCCAGGCTCATGTCTGTTGTGCCACAATGGGGACTCCCCGGAAAAGGACTTTTTGTTTCTTTAAGGTTGCCTTTTTGCACATGATGCTGAAGACTGCTCAGAAATGGCTATAAAATGACCACACAGGAGTCCTCTGTGACACTGAACAGAGTAAAATTCACAAAGCGCCCTAATTCTGCTGCCACATAGACAGTACATGACTAAAAATTCTAAATGAGCACAGAAAACGTCTGTTGTGTCAAATCTATTAATTCCAACTGGCTAATATATATACTTAATTACAACGGTGAAGCCGTCTGTCCGAAGGCTTCTTGCTGTGGCTTTAATCGGGTGTCTCGGCTGGATCAGGAGGCAGACAAAGATTGCAGAGGTGGTTTCTTAGCGGATTTGGAAACTGGGCAAGTGAGACAAAAATATTTCCCGTGGTGGCATTTGAGAAGAGGAGGGAATGTGACTGTTTGCTCCTGATCTCTAGTCAGGGCAGAGGAAATGTTATCCACGGTTCCACTGTCCCCAACCCCTTGTCACTGTGTTTTCCTGTGGGCTGTCTCTGCAGCGACCGCAGAGAAAACACTGAGTTCTGGACTTGGCGAGGCCTGTCTGAGCCTGCAGGCCTGTGCCCTGCGTTAGAGGCTGTGTCATACTGAACTCAGATTCTATTTGGTGGTAATATTTAAGGAACATTCTTTCTTTTAAAAAAAATTAAAAATTGTGATTAAAGCCCTTAATACAAAATTTAGTCCCTTAACCATTTTAAGTGTATAGTCCAGTAGGCTAAGGATATTCAGGAGGTTGTGTGACATCGCCAGAATTTTTTCATCTTGCAGACATTAAACAAATGTCCCCATCACTTAACTCCCCACCCTTCCCCGCTCCCAGCCTCTGGCCACTATCCTTCTGCTTTCTGTCTCTATGAATTTGATTCCTCCAGCTAATTCATAAAAGTGGAGCCACGCAGCCTTTGTCCTTTTGCGTCTGGCTTGTCTCACGGTGCATCGTGTCTTTATGGTTCACCTGTGCTGTGGCAGGTGTCACGATGTCTTTCCTTTTTAAGGCTGAATCATATTCCATTGTATGGATGTGTCACATTTTATTTAACTCTCCATCCACAGACACTTGGGTTGTTTCTGCCTCCTGGCTATTGTGACTAAAGTTGCTAGCTAGGAGTGTTATTGCGGGACAGATGGTAATTCTTATTGCATTTGCTTTGGTTTTTCCTTTTTAGGGCCACACCTGTGGCATATGGAAGTTCCTGGACTGGAGTAAAATCGGAGCTACAGCTGCTGGCCTACACCACAGCCACAGCAATGCTGGATCCAAGCCATGTCTGCGGCCTATGTCACAGCTCATGGCAACGCTGGATCCTTAACCCACTGAACAAGGCCAGGGATCGAACCTGCATCTGCACGGATACTAGTAGGATTCTTAACCTGCTGAGCCACAGTAGGAGCTCCATATATTTAACTTTTTGAGGAACAGAACAGTATTTCTTTTATGGTAGATTTAAAATCACGTAATAACCTATATCATAGCAGAGTCGCTCTGAGAGTAACCTTTCATTTAGAAGTTTCCCGAAAGCTGCGGAAGAAGTGAGCTGGCTCTCCATACCCCTTGCTTTCTAAAATTCAATGCGGCAGAGTGGTAAAGGGGAAAAAATATCAACGTGAACTTTGGGAGATGTGGTTCAGCTTTTAGCCCTTCCAGCTGAATAATTCAGTTCACCTTACCGAGTCTCAGTGTTCTCTTTATAAAAAGGAAAGGTTGAAATAAGTGATATTTAATGCCCCACTCAGCTCTAAGCATGAGAATACCCTCCAAATGAAAGGAATGGATAACAATATTGAACATTATTAAATATGCCATATCGCATATTATTGCAAGGTATTCAGAACTATTAAAAAAAAAAAAGCTAAATGAAGTTAAAACCAAGCTCTTTAGGGTGAAACACTACCCAAAGCAGGATGACAAACATGTGCAATTATTGCACCTTGGCTGCATTACTGCGCCTTATAACTGCTATGAGTTCTGACACAGCGTGGATGGTGGCAGAAAAAGACCCCAACCCAGTCTGCGGCCGGAAATCGGAGTCCCATGAAACTGATGGCCAGGAAAGGCTGGAAACAATTATTACCGAAGCTACTTTCCTGGCCTCCTATGGAATTCTACTGTTCTAAGCCAGCTGGTACTCAAGAATTCTTTTCTGCCATAAACTTGGTTGTGGAAAATTCCACTAGTCATTTCAGTCTTCCATGTGTGTAAATAATCCACTTGCCTTTTGTCAAGTGGATCATTTTTTGGAGTATCCATTATCCTTTTGGCTTGGGGACAGTAGGAAGAACTCCCTAGCCTCTGAAACTGTTCTCCAGGTTATGGATACTACGTGGTTTTCCAGCATCACAAGCCCCGCATGGCCCGGGAATGTGTGATAAATAGCAGCCAGCTTGCGTGGTGCTGGTCAAAGTGGATAATTAACCATTATACTGCACTTACCTAATGTCTTATTTCTTAAAAACTCTGAAGTAAAAAAAAAATCCGTGCTAGATTAGCTATTTTGAACAATCCTTTTATTTTTAATGTCTCTAAAATAATCTGTTTTTCCCCGTTTTTCTAGAAATGGATTTGCCTTTGACATGAATGCCTGACTAATGACTATAGAATTAAGCTCTGAGGACATTCTGTGGGATTAAACTGAAAAGATTAATTTCCTGCATGATATCTGTATCCGTGTTATTTCTTATTAGAAATTAATTACAGTAGCTTTTTTTTTTTTTTAGGATGCCGGAGGCAGTAACTGAATACAAATAAGGAAAACAAAAAGGAAATAAAGCAAAAATGAAGAGAAAAAAGCAGATGATCATTTAATATGCAGACTGAATTTAAGCAAATTACTGTCTAGTCACAGATTTTCTGTATGGATAAATTTATGGGGAATATAATTAACTGACTGAACAGACACATAGCGTCTTCATTTATTTCACAAGCCCCAGACTGAATGCGAATCGACAGTGTATTAACTTACTCTTAACATCCAAACAATTTGGAAGTAATTGACTCTTTGGATAATAAGGTCCTTTGGGGTTTTTCTGTTTCCCCAAAGATGTCTTAATAAACATCAATTAGCAATGCATAGGTCTACAGCTGTAGATGCAAATAATCTTTATTAGTTCTTCCGTTTGTTGGAATTTTGGGTAAATTGAGTTGACTGCACCCATGGAGTCTGCAAACACAGGTGTGCCCTGCCTTAGTGGGACTCACTGTCTCTTAATTATCCTGGCCTTTCAAGTTGAAAAGTCTTGACACGAATTTTACCTTCTCCAGGGAGGCTTTCTGAATAATCCCAGCCCGTACCAGCGACTTTCCTTCTGGATGGCTCCCTGCGCTTTGTCTCCAAACTCGGGGGCGCTTAGTTGTTTCCACGTGGCCATTGCGCCAGGCTCTGAGGATTTTGGGGAGGACAGATCTCACCAGCAAGGTGGAAGCTTCCTCTTGGCAGTGGTTCTGTTCAGGGCATGTGGAGAGTTTGAGCACAGTGCTGACGGAGTGCTATTAAAACCCCAGGATGAGCTGTTCTCTGCCACGGAGGTGTGTTCTTCCAAAACGGAAACACTCCCCTTTCTGTATCAGTTAGGAATGTCTGTGTCTGTGACATTCCTGTGTCGGGTGTCTGTGACAGAGGCCCTGCTATAGCGATTCAACCAACGAGGGGTTTTTGCTGGGTGGGAGTTGGGGGCAGTTGGGTCCAGGGCAACTGTTCTGGGATGGTGTCACGTCTGGAGTCCCAGCTTTCTACAGCTCTCTTCCTCATGAATGCCTCATGGCCACAAAATGGCTGCACCACCTATGTAAGCTTTTTAAAAGTTGTAGTTGATTTACAATAGTGTGTTAATTTCAGGTGTATAGCAAAGTGACTCAGTTTTTTATATATATGTATTTATTGTTATAGTTATAGTTATATATACATAGTTGTAGTTATATATTTACAGTTGCACATGTATATATATTCTCATTCAGATTCTTTTCCCTTATAGGTTATTACAAAATATTGAGTAGAGTTCCCTGTGCTATATCATAGGTCCTAGTTGGTTATCTGCTTTATATACCGTGTGTGCGTCTGTTTTTTTGCAAACTCCAAATTTATCCCTCCCCACTCTTTCCCCTTTGGCATCCATAGATTTGTTTTCTACATCTGTGGGTCTATTTCTGTTTTGTAGATAAGTTCATTTGTATCATTCTTTGAAGAGTCCACCTATAAGCGATATCATATGGCATTTGTCTTTCTCTTTCTGACTTACTTCACTTAGTATGATAACCTCTAGGTCCGTCCATGTTGCTGCAAATGGCATTATTCCATTCTTTTTTATGGCTGAGTAGTATTCCATTGTATATATGGACCACATCTTCTTTATCCACTCCTCTGTTGATGGACACTTAGGACGTTTCCGTGTCTTGGCTGTTGTGACTAGTCCTGCTGTGAACAATAGGTGCATGTATCTTTTTGAATTAGAGTTTTGTCTGGATATCAGTGGCATTAGCTCTCGAGGCTAATGCAACCAGAAGACACTGGTTCCAGCAGCAGGTGAACTTGTAAGACAGAGAACCTTATCTGAAACCCGGAGCAGCTCTGAGGGGTCCGTGTCGGGGGATCACCCTGCAGGGAGGCCCCCCAAGAAGGTTGCCCCAAGGTCCCCAGTTCTCCAGCAGAACCTGCTCCACCCTAGGGCCACCACACCTCATTTCCAACGGCCTCGGTGAAGGGACCGCCCCACCCCCACCTAGTTTCCTCTCTCATCTCAGTCAGATCAGATTGGAACTTGCAAAGACACCCGCTGGCTTTCTGGCAAAGACAATGCTATAGTTCTGAGATAGTCTGCTGTCACCACACGTCCTTTTCTTTGCACTGATGTGAAGGCCCTCTTCCCAGATTGGGATATTTCTGGTTCTGGGTCCTGGACCTCTTGGGAGCCTCAGGTTCAGAAGGCCCACCGCCGCCTTGGTCCAGGGCCCGGCCTGAGCACGGAGCTGGCTCTCCGGTCAGAGTGGCCTTCCCCGACTCCGTCACCTTGCTCTCCGTTGCCCTTGAGCCTTGAAATCCTACTTCCCCGGTGACCCATTTCTCCAGGCACCGAGCTGTTCTCCGTGATGGACAATGACGGGTCTCCCTAATTGTTGGGGGAGCAGGGCCAAGCCTCAGGGAAGTTGGGAGCGAGGTGACCAGGCTTCAGGGCCATTCCTCACAGGCCCTGGAGAGAAAAACCGTGACCACAGCTCCCCCACATCCACCACCTCCTCCAGCTCTTCCTTGGCGTTCAGCGCCCACTTGGGGTGACCCGTCCTGGGTCACGGCCAGAGCAGGTGGGGGACACGCCCACTCTCTTCCCGCTCAGTCAGTGCCTGAATCTGGACCCATTCATTTATTTATTAAAAAGCTATCTGGAGTTGTCAGTCGCTTGCTCATCACTGCAGAGTCGAGGAGCGTGTGTTCCGGTGGAAAGATCGGGCAGCGAAGACGACCAGATCAGCAAACTGGCAGGTGGCCACGAAAGACTCTGAGGGCTCGGAGGAAATGCGTGAAGCCGGGTGGCCCTGGAAGGTGGCCCGGCTGAGAGGGGGCTGACGTGCTCTCTGAGGGGGAGCGTGTGAACCACCCCCCACGGCGCAGGGGAAGGGGCTGTGAGGAGCGTCTCAACATCTCACCCGCTCTCACGACGGCCTCGTGGCGGTGACACCTCTTCATCCCCGGACTGTCCAGCAACGCCCCCGCCGTGTGGATTTCTCCTCCGGTGTGTGGGTGCCTGGCTCACAGCCCACTGTGCGCGTCTCCCGTGGAGCTGGGTCTCCTGCCCGGGGGTGGGAGAAGAGATGCCTTCCTTTACCCTGGTTCCTCCACTTGACTGTTCTCTGCATCGGCTCTGTTTTCTGAGAATCATTTTTTCCTGGGAGCTCGAGCTGAGACGACCAGAACGACTCCGCTGCTGGGGGGAGGGGCGGGGGACGGAGGGGGCTGAGCCGAGGCCTCGGCGGGCTGGGGTGCTCGGCCCTCACAAGAGCCCCCTGCTAAAACTGGGCAGAGAACAGAGACGGGGGCGAGGCTCTGAGGCCTCCTGGGGACACGGGGCATCGGCTTTAGGGCCTGAGGACAGGGTGGCCCTGCAGCCCGGGGACAAGACTGTCCCCTGGAAGTGGACTGGGCCCTCAGGGGGCAGAGGCCCTGGTGCACCACCCAGCGCCTTGTCAGGGGAAAACCTGCTGCTGAGCAGGACCGGGGTCAGGGAGCAGGGCGCGGCCACAGAGTCTGCGCGCACAGCAAACAGTGCCTCGGGGCGTTGGGGCTGCTCATACCTTAGTGAGTCGGTATTTGTGACCTCCTCTTGCATTCAGGGATGGCGGGTTGACTCTGTGCACTGAGACCCAAGCAGGTGGTGATGACTGGGTTCCCTCTGTCACTGGTGACCCGTGCTGGGTCCCTTTCTTATCCCTGCTCTCTACTCTCTCATCTACACATCATCCTATCTATTTATCCATCCATCCATCCATCCATCCATCCACCCTCCATCCATCCACCCATCCTCCATCCATCTATCCATCATCCATCCATCCATCATCCATCCATCATCCACCCATCATCCATCATCCATCCATCATCCATCCATCCATCATCCATCCATCCATCATCCATCCATCATCCA